>BQNB010011452.1:0-81390 GCA_026074375.1 Tanacetum coccineum | reverse complement strand
GAAGGGAGGAAGAAATAATTAATCACTTGAAACAAGATCAAGGTATGTTAGTGATTGAGATATGTGTTTTAGAAAGAAAGAAAGAAAGAAGAGAGAAAAGTAGATCTGAGAAAATTAGTGGCAAGAGGTTCTGTTTTTTAGATGGGGTGGCCTAGTATTTATAGGAGACAAAAAGAGCCGTTGTGCTAGAGGCGGTCTCGGCGGTCCCAAATATATTAGGGGGCCGCTAGGCCTATAAGGGGGCCGCCGTAGACTATGCTTATCTTTTTGTCTTTTTGTGGGAAAGGTGTTATCTATTTTAGAACCTTCCATTTTGGAGTAAAAAATCTGATTTTAAAATTATTATTTTAATAATACATTTCTTTTATAAATAAATATTTTGTTTTTATCACTAGTACAAAAAGTAGATTTAGTCACACATGCTGTTTTTTGAACAGCCACACAGTCAGATATTTATGTGACTAAATGTACCAGGATAAAATAAAGAGCCACACTTAAACTTATTTTGTGTGACCATTTTAGAATTTCATTGTCACACATTTGAATATTTATGTGACTAGACTTAACTGGTAATTTTTTGTTGATTATTTAGTCACTTATAATTTGGGACGTGTGACAGATACAAATAAGTTTGAAACATTAGTCACACTATATATACATATGTGACAAATATATGTCACACAATTGAACAGTGTGACCAAAATCCATATATAGTCACATGAACTAATTGTGTATGTGGCTAAATCATATAGTCAAGTTTGCCATACATTAGTTAAAAGTAGCTATATTCAAAAGCTAATGTGTATAGTCACATTTACTTCTAGCACGATCATGTGACTATATGCCTTTACAATAGCCATAACATATCGCAAATATGTGACTAAATTATGTTTATGGCCACATTTAAGGTGATTATATGTGACCAATATGTTCCTAACAGTCACATCGTAAAGTATTCATGTGACTATTATTTAGAGCAAAATGTGAAATCGGTTATAACTAAATTTCATATTAGTCACATTGAGTGTTTGTTTATGTTTCTAAATTATAATGTCATATATTATCACATGAAGTGTTTGTTTATGTTTCTAAATTATGGACTCAAGTTTTGTCACATATTATTTAAGTGTAGCCAAAATTTACACAAAATTTAGTCTCCCCCTAAAAATTTTCAATTATATCCCGCCCTAATTTTTCCCCCAAATCAAAATCACATTTTCAGATCTCTCCATTTTTCTATACCCTGAAACCTTTTCCCCCTAAAAATTTTCATCATATACCGCCCTTTAGCATTCTTCAAAATTTTCAACAACATCAGATCTAACATATTTAGGGTATTTTTTTACACCTAAATTCTCCACCGCCCCTTCTCCCTCACCACACCATAGTTATGGGTCTGCCATCGTATCATCGCTACCGTTGCTGTTAATTTTTGCTAATGGTAAGTCATTCCCTCGCCTCTTGATTGTCAATTTTTTAAGTATGTATATCAAGTTCTTAAACAGTTATTGTTAATTGGTTATCTGTTTCTAAACTGAAGTTATAGTTTTTCTATGTTGAAGTTTTAGAGGATATGAAAACTCAAGGTTTTTAAGGGTTTTTTTTAATTTGTAATTTAGGTTTTGGAACTCTCATTCTGATTATAAGTAATAGAATTAGGAATTTCACATTTGGTGCTTCATGGTATTTTGGATCTTGGAGATGGGAAACTAATTAGAGTATTTTTGCAGGCCATTATCTTGAAACTTCTCATTGTGATGGAAGGTAACTACTCATTCTGGTAGTTTGTGAGTTTTCATTATTGAAAATAGAAAATTTGACTTCTTGAGTTTTTGGTTTGTATTGAGTAAATTGTTGCCATTGTTGTTGATTTTTCACTCTATATATATGTATTTGCTAGACTACTTCTTTACAACTGTTTAGTTTCATGTTCATCTCAAGTTATCATTTTTCATTCTCAAAATGGTGATGACGGTATGTTGTTCTAGTTCTTATTGTTTTATTTTTCCATTTTTAGTTCCACTCGTATGATTACTTGATATTGTCCTAATTTCAGTTTCATGTATTTTAATTTTAAGTTTCTCAGTAGACAAAATTGAGCATAAATGATTGTACTTATATGTATTTCATTATCTGTGTTTAGTTTGTGAAAGGTTAACCGGCACTTGACAACTAGTATAATGAATCTGTTTAGTTTATAAAGGCTTTCATTGATTTTAAGTTTTATTGTAATAAGTGTATTTGATGCTTAAATGAAACTTTTTATCTATAATGGTTGTTAATCTTTGGAGAAATTTACTATTTTCTTTTTGTTCTTAAGTACATGAAGAAAATCTAACTGATGCAAATAATTTGACTAACCTTGAAAGCAATGGACTGAAACAAAAGACATCTAGAGCAAGCCTACTTGGTATGGAAGCATGAAAGATCAGAGGTAGTAAAACATGACAATAATTTGTCTAAGTACTTGACTTGGAAGGCAACAACACCTTGCATCTTGTTGGATTGATGAGTGATAGTGGTGTTCACTCACGTCTTGATCAGTTGCAAGTATATTATGATTAGCAATGTAAATGTTCGCAAAGTATTGATTTACTCTTCCTTGTTTGATCATCATGTGTTTTACTCGGTTGTAGTTGTTGCTAAATAGAGCTAGCGAGTGTGGTGCCCAGAAAATCCGTGTTCATGTGCTTACTAATGGTCGTAATGTTTTGGATGGTTCAAGTGTTAGTTTTCCTGAAACACTTAAAGCAGAACTTGCAAGCCTACGCAGCAAGGGCATTGATACACAGGTTGCTTCTAGTGGAGGACGTATGTATGTTACCATGGATCGTTATGAGGTAATGTCTCATCATTGTAACTATGGTTATGTTTACTTTTGATTAACGAGGTAATGTACTTAATGATGGTTCTTTGATCAATTTGCCTTGTGGGAACCTTCTTCTTATCGGAGGTGATCTTGCGTAAGTGTCACCTTTCCTTTTAAGTTGTTTTAATATCATACTAGATTTTACCTATAATCTCTTTTCTATGTAATGGGAGTGTTATCTCAGGTTTTATGTAGGTACCCTAATCCATCAGCATTCAATTATGAAAACCGTTTATTTCGGCCTTTTGAGTATGTTATTCAGCCACCTTCATGGTATAAAGACGAACATATAGCTATAAACAAGCCTGAATTACCCTTTGCCGTTTCTGAACTAAAACAATATGATGGCCTATAATGTTTTGTTATCCCTGGAAACCATGGTAAGTGTTTTATTTTGTTGATTGGAAGACTGTCTTAACGCATGTTTCTTTAATTTGATAGTGGTTGTTTTACTTTATATATATTTTTTATTTATTCCTTTTTTTCCAGATTCGTTTGACGGGCCTCAAACGTATATGAGGTACATCTGTCACAAGAGTTGGTTAGGTGGATGGTTAATGCCCCAAAAGAAAAGCTACTTTGCGTTACAGCTACCAAAAAGGTGGTAGGTGTTTGGTCTTAATTTAGCTCTTCATAATGATATTGATGATTATCAGTTCAAATTCTTCCTATAAGTCATACAAGAAAAGGTTAAAGAAAATGATTTTGTGATAGTTATAACACATGAACCAAACTGGATTCTTGATTGGTACTAGGATGAGGTGACTGGAAAGAATGTGTCACATCTTATTCGTGATTATCTAAAAGGAAGTTGTAAACTTAGAATGGCTGGTGATTTGCATCATTATATGCGATATTCATATGTTCCATCAGAAAAGCCTACTAGCGTGCAACATTTTCTTATGAACGGGTGTGGTGGGGCATTTTTGCATCCGACACATGTATTCAGTAATTTCAATAAAGTGTATGGAACAACATATGAGACCAAAGCCGCTTATCCATCCATTAAAGATTCAAGTAGGGTATGTCATAAAGTCAAGCTATGCGAAGTATATGTGGCCTATTTCAACCCATTAATATCTAACGGGTCAATTGGTAACATCGTGTCAAATGGGTTGAAAGTTGCACAAAATGTTTCTTGAATGCTTAATAAGTCCCAAGTCATAAATTTTTCCAAATGATCAGAATGGTTATAAAATAAAATCAGTTTTTTAATCATATTTGACATACTTACTAATTATAAACTTTTGAAAAGATGGACAAGAAGTGTTTTGTGACAACTGGACCTGTATTGACCCACTACCTGACCCACCCATTTTGTTAGTCCAACACAGTTTGTATCACATAATTCTTACCGTATATCTTTTCTGGTAAATGCAGATTGCTTTGGGTAATATATTGAAGTTCCGAAAGAAAAACTGGCAGTTTGATTTCATTGGCGGGTTCATATACTTCATCTTGACCTTTTCAATGTTTCCGCTGGTAAGTACTTTTTTAAAATGGATCTTTCATATGATAAAAATTGATATTGTTTAATTTTCTATATTTGTTTAACAGTGCAAGCTAGATCATATCCTACAAGATGATACATTTTCTGGTCATGTAAAAAGCTTTATTAGCACGGTGTGGGACGTTTTTATGTATATGCTTGGGCAATCATATGTATCTTTTGCGGGTGCTATTTTCCTGTTGGTGGCTGCAATTGCATTTGTTCCTTCACAAGTTTCCAAGAAAAAAAGAGTGGCGATTGGAGTTGTGCATGTATCAGCCCACTTGACTGCAGCTTTAGTCCTTATGTTGTTAATGGAACTTGGTGTTGAAACATGCATTCGGCATAACCTGTTGGCAACATCAGGCAAGTTTTTTTTTTTTTGATACTAATTACTGATACTTGTAAGAGTCTATAGAAGTTACATGGTATAATATTTTTCTATGCATAAATTTCATTTCAGGTTATCACTCGTTATATGAGTGGTACAGATCAGTTGAAATTGAACATTTCCCGGACCCGACTGGTCTTAGGGCACGCATAGAGCAATGGACTTTCGGTCTTTACCCAGCTTGTATTAAATATCTAATGTCAGCTTTCGATGTTCCAGAGGTTTGACTTTTTGGTACTTTTCCTTTTATTTTTTAATTGCGTTGTAGTTTCTTACCTTTTATTGAAATTATTAGGTAATGGCTGTTACGAGGACTAACATATGCAAGCATGGGATGGTTTCACTGTCTCGAGGGGGCGCAATTATATACTATGCCTCTGTTTTTCTTTACTATTGGGTGTTTTCGACTCCTGTGGTGTCTCTTGTATTTGGAAGCTATTTGTACATTTGTATTAATTGGCTTCACTTGCATTTTGATGAAGCCTTTTCATCACTACGCATTGCTAATTACAAGTCCTTTACACGGTTTCACATTAAGCAGGATGGAGATCTTGAAGTTTTCACTCTCGCAGTCGATAAAGTGAGTCTGCAACATCACATTCCTTTTTTTATGATTTTTTTTCCTTTTTATTTATCTATTACTTATGCAAATTTGATATGTAGGTGCCAAAGGAATGGAAGCTGGACTCTGATTGGGAAAATGAAATAAGACAACCGCAACAGATGAGTCACCACAGAAATTATCCAAGTACATGGAGGGCAAAGTCTTTTCATCAGGACCCGATTAATACTCTCCGAATTGTAGATCATTTTGTTATTCAAACTGGCAAACCAGAGTAAGTCGGAAATGGTCTGTTTCTCACAGATGATGTAATATTTGTAAACCTTACTAGCATAGAGTCATCCATAGTCCACTCTTATAGAAAAGAACAAAAAAAAAAGAAAAATGTATGAAACGTTATTAGATTTAGGGGAATGATGTAAAGTTTAGTCAAGATTAGTCACTTGGTAAAAAAAGGTGTGTATCACTTCTTCGTTGTATATCATTGTGTAAATCACCCGCATGAAATCGTTACATTTTATCAGCTCAAAATGAGATTGAACTTGTGAAAGGAGTTCTAATTGAAGTAATAAAAAAATAAACGTTTAGCCAACTCTTGTATGCACATCTATATGAAGCTAATTGTCTGCATGCTGGAACTGCTCAAATGATTGCTTATATAGTTTGATTGCTTTCTACTGTAGTTAAACTATCTTTGCTATAGTCTTTTTTTTCCTTCTATTTAATATCAGTTTGTATGGCCATAGGCTTATAGTTTGCTAGTATATTAGCCTGCAAGATTAATTTACAGAACCGTTACGTGATAATATTTCTGTAATGTATAGCATCACCGTGCTGTTAAAACATAAAAATCAATACCTGATTTAGCTTCTAGCCTTCTAGCACCAGCTGTGCATTCATTTCTGTAAGCACTTGTGGACCAATGAAGATTGAGCCTGTGTCATGGTTCCAAGTATAGTTGATACATTAACCCTGCGTTGTTTTGCTGAGAAAATTTATTCATTTGGAGGCATGTTTTGTGACTGTTTAATAATGACTCGAACCATCTGCTCCGAGATCTTTGCATCAACCTGATTACAAACTCACTCAAGGGGCTGCACACATTTGCCTCCCTGAGTCCCTGTGTGGCATTCCATATATAAACAGTCATTTTAGTTGACTACCTTGGCCCTTGGATACTAATTTTCGGATTCTAGCTTTCAGGGGCCAACAACAGTCATATAAAAAAGGTTATTGTTATTAATAGAATTAAACACTACAACAAAAAAAACCATGGATTTTGCCAAATGTAGAGATAGGATCAATAAGCAAGAAAATACTTTTTGTTTCATAATATAAAGTTTTACAAACGGAATGATTAGAAGATACTTTGCGCAATGCATTCAATCGTTGCAAATGCAGATCGTCAAAAAGAAAAGGGTGGTCTGCTTATCTGTTCTAAAAAAGGAGATATATTTATAATGCACTACTCATACTGCAACGTCCATGACAGCAGTCCTTCTTTTGAAATATACGAAGAGGGCAGTACAGGGGTAATATAAAGTAACCCAATGTGGGTAAATATGTCATCTTAATGGCCTCTATAGCTATATCTAATCTTTAACCGTTGGCAGAGGCAACTAAGTATGAGCCTATTATAACTAGTCTCTGTGATTTAGCATCGTACAGCTATATTACAACTCGAACAGCAACACAATCATCCTAAGAGCTTGGATTAGTAGTCTGTACATGGCTATTTACATGGTTTAGAGGACTAGAATGGACATCTAGACCTTCTTCTCATGGATACGTGCTCTAAGTTTTTGTAAAAGATGTAATGTTTCACTGTAAGAAGGATCGTTTCTGCTTATAGGTTTGCATATATTGACATGATCCGTTGACTCTAACACCTGTCGTGAAAAAGAGCAGTAGAATATCAAAATATTATCCTCCATTTCAAGAATAAACTTCTTTTTTTACTTTTTAATATTTTTGTGAACAAAAAACTTACTACAAGTTTCCCATATCCAGGATATGATGATTCCATTGGAACTATTTCCAATCTGAAGGCCCAACCGCCATACCCTTCAACAATTGGAGTTACTTTTGTCTGCAAACAACATAAAGTTTATTAGTCAAAATCTGCATGTTCGCAGACCAATAAAATCAACTGCAAGATGAGATTGAGCTTATGGTGCTACCTCACAAAAACTGAGAACATCAAGAGCCCCTTTTTTATGTAGTCGTCGAATAAAATCATTAAGCTTCACTAGTCTTGGAGAACCACTTCTCAGTTCTCCTATCTGAAAAAGGAAGAATTGCAGACTAGTCAATTACAAAATTTAAGTACTTTTTATGTTAACGCACAGCATAAATAGCAAGAAAGTACAAACCGTGGGTGCAGGGCGTAGAACAAAACCCATTCGCCAAGGCAAATCTGCAAGTTTGCTACCAAAGTGTGGACAGCTATAGAACACCTAAGGAGATGAAAGTATAAACCGTTGATGCAAGTGTTTAATTTTCTATCAGAGTCATATAATGTACTGTTAAAAGTATACATGAAATTTAACATACCACACCAACGGTGTTGCTAACGATTTTATCTCTATTTTCTGTTCTAGCCTGGTGCATCATCTGTTTTACAACTAACCCTCCCAAGCTGCAGAATAATCATGCACTATGAAACTATTCCAGGATTGTAAAAATTGTTTAATAAGACAATAGAGCTACCATCATGCGCACCTGTGAGTTACAAATACAACTGGTCGGTCTCCAATGCCTGCAGTAATTAGCCTTTCCAACAGCATGGAGCTCACTTCCTGAAGGGGCAAGCTTGATCCAGACCACTGTGTAAGATTAGTCTGCAAAAATAATATCCAAAAAACGGGTTATAATTATGTCAATAGAAAAGACCACTCCTGTTCATGTCAATAATCACAAACCTTGTATTTTAGAGTAAACAAACGAGCATGAGGGAAATCAGATGAAAGCCATTCTGCAGGCCAAAAAGTTCCTTGCTTTCCTGCCTCTTCATCAATCTTTTCTACAAGTCCAGATTTAGACGAGTATTTGCACTCAGATAATCTCCAAGACTTATATGGCCCACCACGCAGGCCATGAATAAACACAACATCAAACAAAGGATCTGAATGACTCACTGATCCAGTGTTATCTGATGATGTCTTTATAGTCGATTCCATCCTTTGTTTTACAGGATATTTCCAGTGAGGTAGGTCAGGGTTGATTAAATAAATCATCTCCGTAAAATGAGGACACCTATGTTTATTTTCTGAATCAATATTTAAATCGTTATCGTTGCAATAAATATTTAACAATGTTGCTCTTGCGTAGCTTCGAGTCTTGAGGTCATTGCATCCAGGGATCTTACCATTTGCACAATTCTCAAGCCAATCACACCATACTTTGTCATTTAATATGTTCTCTTTAACTTTTGGATGGACAGATAGAACGGTTAAAAATCGAGCTGCATGCCTTCGGATATGAGCTGCAGGCGGAACATGGACTTTGGATGGATCATGAGCATTGGGAACATTTTCATCTTTATCAACAGATTTTATATTTTTTGATGCATTGTATGCTTCACTTGCTGCTAATTTCTCATAATCGTCTCTCAATAAGAGGCGACGTAGCAAAGATACTACACCATTATCAATTATTCTGGTTTGACAAAGTAAGTCATCACTACAGATTTCGGACATACTTTTGATCCCTTTAAGAGTTGCTAGTGCAGAATCTGCAGCATTCACTTTCAGCACACTGCCTTTTTTAATATTTTTAAATGGTACAACAAAGGGCTCGATGCAAAGAAGATCTTCCAAAGAATCTTTTCCAAGCTGATTAACTGCTAAATTAACCACAGCACCAGCCAATTGGTTAGCGGCCTGTGTGCCATATACAACATTTGCTTGGTCGATTTTAGTCTACAAGAATTAGATAAATTCATCAATAACCATTTATTAGCAAAAGCCTAAAAAAGACTCATAAATTTAAAATGAATAATTAAGCTACAAACCTTCACTTTATCCTTAGGCTGAGCGCTCCCATTAAGTTGCGACATCCTAAATTTTACAATGTCATTCAGCAATATAGCCAACCAACCTTGAGAAATTGGTATCGAAGATGGCGCATAGTCTTCAAGAACATGAGAAAGAATCCTTATAGCAGAAGATCTTGTAGCATCAGATGACGTATCACCAAATACCCACCGAAGCAGAATGCTTGTCCACTTTTGACCTTCATCAAGAGTCAGATGTACGTTACCTGTACTTAATGATTCTAGACCTTTTGCTAATGCTTCTTGTATAGATTCATGTTTCCACATTCTATTAGCAGTTCCCCTCATTAGATAAAGACTCTTTTCCATAATCGCCTTTTGAGCGCCACGACATCTTTCAAGTGATAACAAGAATGCAGATAGAGCCACACGAGTCAAAGGAACATCATCACTTTTGCTCGCTTGGGACACAGTAGAAAGAAGACATGAACTCCAATCAGAAACAAAATCATCTGAACGAAGATTTCGGTCTTCTAACAACAATCTAGCCACTAAACTCCCGTGCCATTTCACAGATCTCTCGGGTGCCACCAAAGCAGTCATGATAGCATGACCATTATGGTCTAGTTCTTGGATATGTGATCTGTTCACATCTGAAGCCATTGCCCAATTTGCTAATGCCCATGCAGCAAAAGGAACCGCTACATGTTGAGAATCCAAATCATCCCACAATCCAGGGATAACAGTTGGAGAATTTTCAGTTATCTTGTTAAACAATATTCGCCTAGTTTTATTACTAGTAGACTTAATATGTGGTTTCTCTAACTCCATCGACCCGTTACTTCTTGTAAGGCCCACAAAGTTAATCCCAAGGCCATTACCTCTCGGTTCATCCAAATACATACCACCTTCTTCAACAACCTCAAGTGCAGCTGCAATATCTCTCATCGCAGCTTTTCTTGATAACATAGGCTTCAAACTGACCTTATCCACATTGTCACATTCAGAAGTCACAATATCCATAATTGCTGCAACAAGCATGCTTCTACCTTTTAAAGGATCAGCAATATCAAACGAATTACGCATCTTTTGCTGCTTACATAAAAATGCAGCATGTCAATGCCAATGAATGGTCCTTTACTTTTGTATGCGTGTGTATACATAACGGGGAGAGATCCTGTAAAAAGTGCTAAAAAAGGAATTTTTGATTGACACAATCTACAACATTTAGGATTTTGTTCATCTGACACAATTGTTCATCAATGTCATTAACTTAGTTCATCATTGCTTTTTAGCATTTTTTTACGCTAGCTACCCTGATAATGTCTCTTATCTGATCCAGGCCATAGTAAATGTTATAAATTTTCTTAATCAGTGCCCTCTTAGCATTTTTACGCTAGCTTGCTGATAATGTTTTCATTTGATCCTGATCATACGAAGTGTTAATATATACTTTGCTCATCCTAGCCTTTTAGCAGCTTTTACGCTTTCCATGCACACATTGCTATTTATCTGATTTTGACCCTGTTAAATGTTTTAAACTTTATTCATTAATGCCTTTATACCACTTTTTACGCTTTCTACACGCATTGCTTTTTATTTAATTCTCGACCTATAATATACAATCAGCTCCAATAATAATACCTGTTCCCAAGGATGAGGATGAGCAGACAAGATAAACCTAAGCAAATTTGGAACGGCTTTTGGCCTCTTAAGAA
This sequence comes from Tanacetum coccineum, assembly GCA_026074375.1. Taxonomy (NCBI): domain Eukaryota; kingdom Viridiplantae; phylum Streptophyta; class Magnoliopsida; order Asterales; family Asteraceae; genus Tanacetum; species Tanacetum coccineum. The sequence goes on along the minus strand of BQNB010011452.1, from coordinate 70,367 downwards.
CAGCTTCCGCCACATTACAATCAGCAATCAAATAAGCCAAAGCCCTAGCTGATTCAGCCTGAGTTCCATAACATCCACCACCTTTATTCAACGCAACAGAATCCAACAACCAATCAACCACTACACCACCACCGGCACCAACAATAGCAGCCCTACTTCTCTCATCAGCAGCCACAATATCCGCTAACAAAGCTGCAACTCTAACCTCAAACCCTAATCTCACCTCATGGTTTATCAAAACCGAACTCAACGACTTCCATAACACAGAAACCGCAACATGGGTATGCTTCACCGTGTCCATAAACCTTTTAAAAGATTTATGAAAACTTTCTAACGTAAAATCATGAAACATGGACTTGTTCGTATTATTATTCTTAAATTTCTCATCTTTATATTCATTGTCCTTAATGAGAAATGTGGTGGCTGCAAAGGTGGCAGATATTAAGGTTGCTGTTATGGCAATATTGCGCAAGATGGGACGACGTGGGATTTTGATTTTATTAAGGTTTATGGCTTTGGTGGTGGAGTTTGCATGGTTGTTTGTCGTGGATGAGGAGGATGAGAAGAGGCGGTGGAGAGGTGAAAATGGTGGTGCATGATGACGGCGACGGTGATAGTTGATGGTGGTTTTGATTACGAATATGAAACGGTGCATGGTAATACTTATGCATGGGAATTGAAATTAAGATGTAATAAGATCTTTACGGTGATATTTATGTTTTTTTTTATGAATCTTTATGGAAATATGTAAAGAACAAAGATGGTTTTAAATTGGTGTGAGCGAAATTTATGGGGAAGATACGGTATTATACGGTGCTAATATTACTAATTTCTAAATATGTATTAACACTAAAACTAGTAATAAGGTGTTACTCACTACTTATAATAAGGCGTTTGATAATTTAGGTCGAAGGCATTTCTGAAATACAATGTGAGATAGTTGATATAAATGATATGAAAAAAGTTATATTCCTTCCATTTGAAAATATCAATCCACTTTGCTATTTTTGGTTGCCTGAAAGTTAATGTTCAGTTTCAATCCCAACCTATCAAAATGCTTGTAAGTTAGGAGACAATCAAATTTTATTGGTTAATATTGTAAAGGAACCACTTTGCTTAAACTTTTTGAAATATGAAAGTGGAAATTTAATTTGGAACCAAGTGAGTAATATTTTAAAGGCCTAGGTGCCAAGTGAAACCCATTGTTGAGCGGCTTAAGCTGGTCCATAAAAGGCCCAATTGGGTCATAATGCAATATGACCATACAAAATAAAATTAGGATAAATTAATACGTAGTATTCAACATTTTATAACACTTTTTTTAGTCAAACAACATTTTATAACACTTTAACATAATCAAACAGAGCTCAACAAATTAATGGAATTAACTTCTGTTATTTTGATGACTTGTAGAATGAATCAAACAAACATGTTTTATACGACATAAATCATATAAGAAACCTCCACAACATTCCAAACTCCTAATCATTTGGCATTTATCGATCCTTTTTAGCCACGAAATCGATCTTTCATCCCCCTCTAGGCTCTAGCGAGAACATATAAAGAAGGCTTCTTGATGCTATAAGTCTTACTTTAAGTGGTATCAAAGTTTGGTACCAAGTCAACTTTACCATCACTTTAGGTTGAAGTAAAAAACTTAAACAACTACAAAGCACTAAGCATAGTATAAGCACAAAAATCACATTCCTACACAAATCAAGCACATACAGATACCACACTCACAAAAATGTCGTTTTCGCTTTGGCATCAAATACTTGTCAAAGGATCAAATGATGATTTGTAAGATAATAATTTTTTGGATCTTCGATAAGGTAGTTTACTTAGTCTTCAACCCAAAGGATGAAGAAAACAACCCTTTGGATTTTACTAATCAGCTACTAGCATGAAAATGTTGCATACTAAAAAGTAGTATAAATACTTGTTATGTAAAGTTATAAACCATATGCTTTTATTTCAGTCATGAGCTTATTTCATCATGAAGAACCACCAAACCCCTCAAAGAGTTGCAAATTCCTCAAGGATGCCTTTTCAACATGCCATAATTTTTGCAGAAAGATTTCTTCTCACAACCTAGACGAAGATGATGATGTCAGCGATTATGACGATGAACAGGAAGTAATATACCTCTCCATACTCTAACGATATTTTTCTATGCCATTTTTTTTCTTCGTCATATGTTTAGTTTTTGGTGGTAGCAATTTCGACCCATATAACAAAACATGTAAAAACATGCAAAAAGTCATTCAGAGTTTTTTTAATGCATATAACTTCTTTAATTGATTAATTATAACTGCGTATAACAGAGTTCATTTAGTGATAATCGCATTAGTTATTTGCAAATTTCTAAAAAGATGGACAAAGAAGTGTTTATGGCTCAACCAGACCTAAAACGACCCATTTAACCGACAAGCCGTTTTGCCACCTCTGGTTATGTTTTATGTGTGTATACTTTTCCTCTTCAGGTTTTTGTTTCAGCGGTTCTAAGTAAATACATGGAAGCAAAGTCAAAAAGGAAGCTTGGACTAGCAATAGACAGCTTCATATGGGATTACTCCCCAATTGGATCACCTCCTCCGAAAAAAGATATACATCTTGAATATGATGCTGTAGACAAGGATGAATTCCACTCTCCTTGTAGTCGTCTTTCACGTTGTTCAAGTGCTACAACTGCAGAAGAATTTATGTCTGTAAAGACAAATCTTTCTCGTTGTTCAAGCATGAGTAGTATTGAGTTCCCAATCTTTAAAAGGAGGCGCTCAATTATGCGAGAGCTTTGTCATTATCAAGGGTGGCCTTTTGGTCTTTGCAGAAAGGCTCTTCTTGTTCCACCTCTGCCTAAATCGCCATCTGAATCTTGGATGTGGCGTAAAACAACCAAAACCGTTAAAATACCTTGATTTATGCAACACATTGTGTTTTTCCATTTGAGATTAAAATAAAGGAGGGTTGATGAACAAGAATTTCGATTAGAATTGTTGCTAATTCTTTAGCTTTTTTCTTACATAAAGCAGCTAAATAATCCATTGTGTGATATACGCTCGCCGATTAAAGTCATTAAACTATCAACAATCACTTGTAACCAAATAATCGCATATATCATAAACTTGCATTTGCATGTATCTAGCTTTGGGTTTTAGACCTTTTTAGAGTTGTCTATAACTCTAAATTCCGGCCTATTTCTTGAGAGTATTTTTGCATTGAACATATAATGATTAAACTGTAATAGGTGTTCTCAAATTTTACCAAATTTTCTTTTCTGAATCGTATGATATCCTGATAAGAGGAAAATTACAAAGAGTTTACGAAGAATAAACATTTTGAGCTAGGTTTTACTCACTCTACTGACAATAGTATTTTCGTAAAAAGACACAAAAAAGAAACATAGTAAAACAAATTTTTGTATGAGAGGTAATTTGTATTCCACGTTACCATTAAAATTGCATCAGTAAAAAGTGAATATTTTGGTTTGGAGAACTAATGATATCACAATCCAAAACATTGTTATACACATAAAAAAAACAGTAGACAAATAATTTTTCTTTTTGTATGAAACATGAATTGTAGAAAACAATTTTGATTCACATACACTTACATGTCTTTGAACCACTTTAGGACGGAGCCATGACCAAATATAACTGGGTGCACACAATTTTTTAAACCGTAATATAATAGAGTTAAAAATTGAATTAAAACGAAGACTTCATTAAGAATAGAAACACGTTTCGATGGACCGGGTGCATTTAAGATGTATTTGAGAAAAAGCGATGTTTTATTTTTAAAATTAACACTATATCGAAAAATTCTATAGGTGTCTCGGATACCCACGGAACCCCTGGCTCCGTCCCCTTACACCAAAAAAGTTGATATGGACGACCTTTCTTATTGAATACGGTCCCTTTTAACATTTGTGCTTCGCGGATTTGTTGTTTATACAAACCCGTACATTGTAACAAAACGCGTCTCTACAGTTGAATGCAAGATTCATTCATACATTCAAATACACAAGCATAGCCGTCTTATAGTTTTCGGTGGCCCTAGGCAATATCAACAAAGAGGCCCAATTACATTTTGTAAATTAAAGAGAAGTTACACACAAACTTATATTGTATGGCTCATATATGTTTAATATTATACTTATTTATATGAAAAAGTAATAAAAATGTGGCCCCGTTTAAGTGGAGGCCCTGTGCGACCGCACCTCTTGCACACCCTTCCGAGACCCAAGTTCTCTTTTGTTCATGCACAATGGAGGATTTGATCGAACACCATGTCATAATAATAGTAAAAAAAATAAATGAGTAGCACGATAAATTTGACTTGTAACAAAACTTTTTGAGATCCTTTAAAACTTTTTCTAGAACCAAGTACACTTGGACCAATTTGAGATCCTTTAAAACCTTTTACTACGAAGAGTTATGGGTGTGAGATATAAGTTACTAATCATTATCCAAAGTATGAAAGAAAAGTAAAAAAATGAGATGTTTTAAAAACCTGTTTTTAATTGACTCGGTCAAGCTACTGGGTCACGATTCAACCGGGTTTTCGGCAAAAATCGGCTTCTGATTACTTGATCGGTTCACGGTTTAACCCGAGTTTTAAAAGATTAGAAAAAGGTGTAAAATAAAGAATTATTATACAAAGTAGTTAAAGTTTACACGAAAGTTCGTCTAAGTTACTATAATTTAATTTTTTTCACTTAGGTTACTAAAGTTATGAAATATGACTTTTGATGTTACTGAACCCAATGTTTTGAAGCCTGATTCGACCCAGCCGGTTCAACTGGTTGAACCGGTTTCGGTCGGAAAAAACAAGTCAAATTAAACCGGGTTTCATATTTTCGAAACCCGGTTAAACCCGCCGGGTTTGGAGTGACCCGTGTCAACCCGGTTCTCGAGACCCGGCTGGGTTTCGGTTTTTTCGCGTGTTTTTACAAAAAAAGCATGTTAATTGTATATATTTGCAACGTAATTTTATTTTTACATGTTATATTTGTTAATAAATAGTTTTTATGCTCAATATATGGAATATTTCATGATTTATATGTATACTTTGGTCTAATCATCGCAAATATTTTTTAGTTACTTTGTTGTAGAAGATCGGGTTGACCCGGTGGTCGAACCGGTAACCCGGTGACTCGATTAGAGACCCGGTTTTCAAAACATTAACTGAACCTGTATAAATATACGTAAACATCACTTAACTTGTAAAAACGCGACATTTATGTTACTTAACTCATCAAAAAATATGCGTTCAGGTTACTCGAATTAACACTGGAATTATAGTGGAGTATGCTTTTGAAAAGTTTAGTAAACTAAGTGAACAAAATAAAACTACAGTAACTTAAGCAAATTTTCACGTACTCGTAAAATAAAAAATAACAAAAGATGAGCGTCCAAATTGAAATACAAACTCTTTTTATTTTTTCTTATAAAACTAAAAAAAAGAAAAAAAAGTATGCTTTATTTAACAGAAAAACCAGTCTCAACAATGTACAGAGATGTTACTATTGTTGTTGTCTTGCTCCGAAAGAAAGAAAGAAAAGCAGAGTAACTGTTGTTGGTGTGGTTGATGGAAGGATTACAACGAATGTTGGGTGGAGGGGGTCTCCCTCCAGCAGACTCGCCTACTCTCGACACTTGTGAACAAGTTTACATTTCCTCATTAGCTCTTCTCAATATATTTATCATTTTCTTCAATTCTGCTCTTTTAACTTGTGCCTTTCAATGTATTTTGCGCTTATAATTTCCAACATTTCAGGGTGGGTTTCATTTTGTTTACTGTCTCATTCATATTCATCAATTCCGGTGTGTGTTTTGTAACTGTAACAAGCAAAAGTACTCGCGCGTTGCTGCGAGGCGGGTATGTTTTTGTTGGTGCGGGGTGGGGTTTTTTTATTGGTGTCGACATTAATTTTTTTTTAGTTTTATTTATATCAAGCAAAATAGCCCGCGCGTCGTGGTTGGGCCTCATGTTTAATAGTTTTTTTTATATGGGCTTATGTGTTGGGCCTCATGTCGCGGATATTTTTTATTTGATTAAATCAGTAATTTTGTAAAAAAATTTCTATTTTGTGCCGAGCAATTTTTTTTATATTGAGTTTATTTTTTCGGTCTCATGTTTAATAGTTTGTTTTTTTATATGGGCTTATATATTGGGCCTCATGTCGCGGGTATTTTTTTATCTGAATAAATCAGTATTTTTGTAAAAAAATTATATTTTGTGCCGAGCAAATTTTTTTTATATTGCCTGCTTTAAAAAAAACTTATGTGTTGGGCCTCATGGCGCGAGTATTTTTTTTATCTGATTAAATCAGTACTTTTGTAATTTTTTTCTTATTTTGTGCCGAGCAATTTTTTTTATATTGGGTTTATTGTTCGGTCTCATGTTTAATAGTTTGTTTTTTTATATGGGCTTATGCGTTGGGCCTCACGTCGCGGGTATTTTTTTTATCTGAATAAGTCAGTACTTTAAAAAAAATCTTATTTTGGCTCGAGGAATTTTTTATATTACCTAATTTTTTTTTTTTTTTAAAAAAAAAGGTAAATGGGCCGGCCCAAATTGGGAGCCCAAATGGCCGGCAACTGTAGCACACAAAAGAAACGACGTCGTTTCAAAAAAATTTATTATTTTAGCTCGAGGAATTTTTTATATTACTTAATTATTTAAAAAAAAAAAAAAAAAAAAAAGGTAAATGGGCCGGCCCAAATTGGGAGCCCAAATGGCCGGCAACTGTAGCACACAAAAGAAACAACGTCGTTTCTTTTGTGTTTTGAGTATAACAAGCAAAAAAACCCGCGCGTTGCGGCGGGGCTAATTTTTTCCCGAATAAATTTTTTTTACGTTTCGGGAGGTTTTTTTTGAGCGATGCGTTATGGCGGGGCTAATTTTTAATATTTTCTTTTTTTGTATGATTCGGGGAAAAAAATTGCGTTGGGATAGGCTAATTTTTTCCCGAATATTTTTTTTTTTGGGATGGGTTTTGTAAATTTTTTTACGGGAATTTTTGTGTAAGAAAATCGTAAATAGTTAAAAGGTGAGAGTCCGTTTTCTATTTTTATTTTTTTTACTTTGAGCCAGATTTTAGGCTATTTTTGGAATTTTTTTTTTGGCTAATTTTTTCCCGGATATTTGCTTTTTTTGTATGGTCTGGAAATTTTTTTTTACGTTGGGACGGGTTAATTGTTTCCCCAATATTTTCTTTTTTTGGGACGGTTCGATATCTTTTTTTGGGCCGATAAATGTAAAAAAGTTGTGAACAATAAAAACTTGACGTGTTTTTTTTGTAAGAAAATCGTAAATAGTTAAAAGTTGAAGGACCGTTTTTTTTTACTTTGGGCCAGATTTTAGGCCACATTAGTTTGTCGACAAATGTGTATATTAGTAATAATTTTTTTTATATGGCTTATGTGTTGGGCCTCATGTTTAAAGTGTTGTTTTTTTTATCGGTTATTTTAAAGTTATTAGGTATCGAAGATGTTTCCGCGGGTATTTTTTTTATCTGAATAAATCGGAACTTTTGTAATATTTTTTTTTAACTCCTACTTTGTGCATACAAATTTAAAAAAAAAAAAAAAAAAAAAACCCAAAATCGGGCTGGCCCAAAATAGGGGAGCCCGTTACTGTAGCAGCAGTCAAAACGACTGCGTTTTCTTCACCTAATGTGTGTTTCCGCGGGTATTTTTTTTATCTGAATAAATCGGAACTTTTGTAATATTTTTTTTTAACTCCTACTTTGTGCATACAAATTAAAAAAAAAAAAAAAAAAACCTAAAATCGGGCTGGCCCAAAATAGGGGAGCCCGTTACTGTAGCAGCAGTCAAAACGACTGCGTTTTCTTCACCTAATGTGTATATTTATAATACCATGATTAACATGTCTTGATCTAGTTGCGGTACATTACTGAAACTGAAATGATACGTGTGTAAAACAGCGACCTGAAATAGTTTCCGATAGTTCTCCTGTTTTTCGATAGGGTCCGTGGGTTACTATAGTGTCTAAGAAGTTACTAATACAGCTTGTTTCATTCAATATAATTTAACGATCTATTATGTATAATATATTAGTGATGGCAACACATGAACCACCAAAAAGACTGGTAGTGGAGGTCTCGTTCTTTCTACTAAAGTTACAACCAATATTTTTATTGTCTTTATGGAATAAAAGCTTAACCTCGATCCATACCTTCACCCACAAGCAAACATTTTTTTTTCTTTTCCTTTTGGTTTATAAAGTGTATATGCAATATAAGTTCATTTAAGTAATCTTGTATCCAAAGATACAAATAAGCTCAACTGAGCGAGCCAACGTCATCCGGATTCGTTATCAAATCATATCATATGCTTTAGTAGTTGCAATACAACGTTCCTATAGAAGTGATTCCCCATAATCTTATCCATACAAGATTTGATTCTTCTACCACTTTTAATAATTGGAAATTAGATTATTAGGATCATCGACCTTAGTGATTTTCAGATCAGGCCGGTCTACTGCATTCCTAATCTCGGGCTTCTTACCAAGCTTGGTTCTTAATTGGATAGCGAAAAGCAGCGAGTTAAAGAATGAATTAGGCTTGGGTTGATCAGCAAAACTACCAACCTATGAAAGGTTCAATGTGTTCTGAAACATCAATCACGGATATACACGTTCTCATCTAAAAGAAATTTTTTTGGAGCTGCCAACGATAAAATAAAACCATATTACCAATACAATTTGGTCTAAAACAATTTCTTTAATGATCATGGAACTTCAGTTTGAGAGTACTTCAGGTCAATTCTGTTATGATTGGAATATATACAAGGTCAAACAAAGGCCATGTTGCACTTCTGAATTTGCCATTCTCTTTTATGTCTAAAGTCTAAACAGAGATTTGCCAGAAGCCATTATAGATTATTGCGATGACGAGATCAAGGGCATTAGATCGCACGTATATATATGAAGTATAACCAAAAATTTGAGCTAGTTATTCCATGATTTAATTTACACCCATTCGTTAGCGACGTAGCAAACCTGGAAAGACCATTCTCTAGTGCCCTCACCAAGTTTCTGAAATAAGATCGAGTCACATTAGTCAAATGGGTTAACTTCAAAAACTATCAAATTCAAACGAGGTAGCTGCATCTACAACTTCTTTCTCAATGTAAATTTGTTTACTTCTGTGCAGCTCAGAGAGGAAGCCGGAAAATCTTCGGTGTACGGCTTTTTAACTGCTTTTGCTTTTGGGTAGGTTAAGATCCATACGCATAAAGTATACTTTAAAAAACACTAGACACCCGTCAGTGCAAGGAGCGGTATTCACATTGCTGTCGGTATTGACAAGGGTTTCTCGCGGTTTCAGGGGGTGACTGGGATGTGCATAGGGGTGGGGAGGGAGTTGTTGAAGGGTGAGTGCGGGGGATAGAATCCCCTATATAAAGGGCGAGGGTGGGGTACGGTGTCGGGGCTGTGGATGAAATAGCGGACTCCGTAATGTTGTTTTGTTTGCTGTGTGGTGGTGGGGTTGTTAGGGTTGTGGTGGGTGGTGTGCGGGCTTGTGTTGTTCTGTGTTATGGTTTGTGTTGGTGTTGTGTGGTTGGGGGTTTTTTTTTGGGGTTGGTGGGGTGGGGTGTTGTTTGTTTAGGTGGTGTCGTGTGAGGTGGAGTCTGTTTGGTGGTTTTGTTTGTAGGTTTGGCGCTTGCTTTGTTTTTTTGTGTGAGTTTGTGGTGTTGGGGTATGGTAGTGTGTTGTTTGGGTGGTGGTGGCTAGTTGTTTGTGTGTGGTGTGTCGGTGGGGTGGGGGGGTAGGTGGGATGGGTGTTTGCTGGGTGGTGCTTGTGATGTGGGTATTGTTGGGTGGTGAGCTGGGGGTGTCTGGTGGAGTTTGTTGGGTGAGTGTGTGTGTAGGTTTTGGGCTGTTTTGGGGTGGTTGAGGGGTGTCGTTCTGTGGGTGTTGTTTTGTTGTTGGTTGTTTGGTGTAGTGGGGGGTTTTGGTTGTTGGTGTTTGGGGGTGGGAGTGTGTTGGGTGGGTAGTATTGGTGGGTGGTGTTGGTTTGTTTGGTGTTGGGTGGGGTTGTGGTTTTTGTGGGTTTGGGGTCTTTGTGGGGGGGGGGGGGGAGTGTTTGTGTATTGTTGTTAGTTTGTTTCTGGTGGTATGTGTAGGTTGTGGGGGTGGTGTTGTTAGGTGTGGTGTGTTGGAGTTGTAAGGGGCTTGGGGGTAGGGGGTTTGGTTATGGTTGTTTGGTTGGTTGTTGTTGAGGTGTCGTTTGGTATGGTGTGTTGGGGTTGTGTGTTCGATGGGTGATTGGGGTGTTGGGTGGTCTTGGTTGTTGATGGGTTCTTGTTCTAGTGTGGGGGTGTTAGGGTGTGGTGTTGGTTAGGGTGTTGGGTGGTGTTGGTGTTTTGGGTTATTGTTGTTGTGTGGCTGTTATTGGGGCTGTCGGGGAGTTGAGGGGGGCTGGGTGTGGGGGGCTGTTGTGTTTTTGTGGTTGGTGGTGGTTTTAGTGGTTGTTTTTGGTGGTGTCTTTGTGTTATTGTATGGTGTATCGGTTTGTTGAGGTGTAGCTGGGTTCGGTTGGTGTGTTGTAGTGGTTGGGGTGTGGGGGTGGGTTGGTTGTGTGTGTTTGTGGGTTTTGGGGTGGGGTGGTTGTGTGTTGGTGTGTGGGTGGTGTTTGTGTGTGTGGTAGTTGGGTTGGGTTCGTTGTTTGTCTAGGGGGTTGTTGGTCTGTCAGTGGGAATGTTGGTGGGTGAGTGTGGTTTTTGTGTTGGGGTAGTGGGGGTTTAGTTTGGTTGGGTGGGGTTGTTGTGGGGGGGGTTGGCTGTTGGGTTGGTGTGTTTGGGGGTTGTTCTGGTTGTTTTGGTTGTTTGCTGTTGGTGTGTTATGGGTTAGTGTTGGGTTGGTCTGGTGGTCTAGGGCGAGTTTGTTGGGTTTCGTTTAGGTGTGTGGGGGGTGTGAGAGTGGTTGGGTGGTTTGTGGGGGTGTAGGTTTTTGTTGAGTTTGTGGTTTTGTAGTTTTTAGTTGTGGTTGTGTGTCTCGGTGTGGTGGGTGGTTTTGGTTTGGGCTTGTAGTTGTTTTGTTCGATGTTTTGAATGGTTGTGTGTATCGTTTGGTTGTGTGTATTGGTAGTTTAGTCTTGGGGCGGTTGGGTGTTTGGTATTGCTGTTGGTGGTGTGTGTTGTTTTGGTGTGTGTTGGTTTTGTCGGGTGGGTTATGGGTGTGGGTGTGGTTGGTGGGGTTTGGGGTGTGGAGTGGGGTGTTTCGTATTGGTCGTTCGGTGTGTTTTGGGTTGCTTTTGGGGGGGCTGGTGTTTTGTTGTGTGTGTTTTGGGGTTTTGCTGCTGGGTTTTGTATGGCTTTGGTTGTTAGTGTGGGGTGTTTGTTGTGTTTGTGGTTGGTGGGGGTTTGGGTTGGAGAGGTGGGGTGTGGTGTTACTTTGTGTGGGTGGGTAGTGTTGTGGGTGAGGTTGTGTTGGTGTTTGGGTGTTGTTATAGGGTTTTATGTTGTGTTGGGGTTTCGTTATGGCGTGGGGTGTTGGTGGGTATGTGTTGTGCTGTAAGTGGTGTGAGTTCTGTGTTCGGTTTCGTGTTGGGAGGTTGTGGTGTGGTGAGGGGTTGGGGGTGGTGTTGGTGGGGGTGTGTAGTGTGTGGGGGTGTTTGTTGGTGGGTTGTGGCTATAGAGTTGTTGGTTTTGTGGGCGGAGGTGTATTGTAGTTCTGTGGTTTGGTTTGTAGTTGTTGTGGTTGAGTGGTGGGGGTAACTTGGGGTTTGGTTTGGGTTGTGTGGTTGAGGGTGGTTGGTGGTGTGTATTTGGGGTTCAGTTTTCGTTTGTTTTTGTAGCGGGTTGGTGTGTGGGTGGCGGTTGGTGGTTTGGGTTGTTGGGGTCGTGGGTTGGGTTTTGTTTTCTGGTGTGTAGGTTGTGGTTTCTTTTGGGATTTGGAGCTGGGTGTTGGTCGCGTTTTGTGGGTTTGGTGGTTATGGTTGTCGTGGAGGGTATGTGTGTGTTCGGGTTTGTGGTGTGGTTGTTGTGGGTTTGTGGTGGGTTTAAGGTGATGGTGTGTGTTGGTCGTTTGGCGTTCCGGTTAGGTGATTTTTTGGTGTGTGGATGGGGTGGTTTGATTGTGCGTCGCGTTTTGTGGTTGGGTGGGGTTTGTGGTTGTTGTTATGGGGGAGACTGGTGATGTGTGGGGGGATGTTTGGGTGTGGTTTGGGGTTGTTTGTGCGTGGTTGAGTGGATGTTCAAGGTGTTGGTGGACTTGGTGGTGGTTGTTTGGTGGTGTCGTGATTTGTAGGTTGTGTGTTTTTGTATGGGTGTGTTGTGTTGGGTTGGTGTTTTGTCTAGTTTGTTGTGTTGTCTAGATTTGGTTTCGTGCAGGGTTGGATCGCGGTGTTGGTTTTGGGAAGGGGTTGTTGGGTTTGGGGTGTTTGGTTGCAGGTAGGTGGTGTGGGGGGTGGGGGCTCATTGCTGTGGTTGAATTGTGGGTCTGTGTCTTGTTTGTGTTGGTGGGGGCGTGTGGGTTGCGTTGTTTTGTAGTGGGGGTGATGTTGGTGGGTAGTCGAAGTGTGTTGTGGTTTGGTTCTTGGTAGTTTGGATGTTGCTCTGGTGTGTGGTGGTTGGGTGGTGGTGGTTTGTTCTGTGTTTTGTGGTTTGTGTTTGGGTGTTTGTTGTTATATTTAGGTGGGGGGCGTATTGGGGTGTTTTGTTTGGGTTTGTGGGATGGGGGTTGTTGTCGGTGTGTTGTTGGTTTAGTGTTTGGCGGGGTTTGGTGTGGTGTTGGTGAGTGGGTGTGGGGTTGGTCGTTGGTGTTTGGTTGTTGGGTGTGTGGGGGTCTGTTTGTTGCGTGTCGGTTGTGTGGGTGGTGTGGTGGAGGTTTGTTTTTTGTTGGGAAGTTGTTTGTTTTGTTGGTCTGTTTGGTTTTATGGCCGCTTTGGGGTTTGTCGTTTGGGGTGTGGCTGTAGGTGGTTGTGTTTGGTTTGGCGGGTGTCAGTTAGTTGGATGCTGTTTTGGGGGTGGAGTGTGCTTGTGGTGTGTGGGGTGGTACTGGGGGGGTGGGGTTTGTTTTTGTGTGATATGGTTTTTGGTCGTTGGTGCTGGTCTGGTTTGAAGTGTGGGTCTTGGGTGTTGGTTTTGATTGTCGGTTTGTGGTGCGTTGTTTGTTTGGGGTGGTGGTGTGTGGTGTTTCGTGGGAGGGGTGGTAGTGAGGTAATGATTATGTTTTGCGGAGGGGCGTTACGGGGGTTGGTGGTGTGTGGTTGTGTGGAGTTGGTTTGGTTGTGTTTAGGATGTGGGGGGGTTGTTAGGGTGTCGTTGTTCGATGTGTGTGGGGGTGTATTTGTGTAAGTTGGGTTTGGTGGGTATGGTTTTGTTTGTTTGGGGTTGTTTGGGGGTAGGTGTTATGTTTTGTGTGGTTTTGATGTGTGTTCGAGAGGTGGGTAATGTGGCTAATTGTGTGTTCGAGTGGCGTGCTGAGTTTTTGGGTTGGTTATCGTGCTGGTCGGGGTTGTTTGAATGGGTTTGTTGGATTGTCGGGTGGGGTGTTTTGTTCTTTTGGTATTCGTGGGTGTGGTTTTGTCTCGTTGGGTGGTGTAGGCTGTTTTGGTTGGCGGTGGTTTTGTTGGTTTCGGGGGTTGTGTTCTGTTGGTTAAGCGTATTGCTTGTGGGGTTGTTGTGTGTTGTCGTCGGTATGGTGGCGTGTTTTTGTGTTGTTAGAGGGTGTTGTGTGGCTAGGGTTATTTTTGCTTGGGGTGGGGTTGTTTGGTTGGAGGTGGGCTCGGGTTGTGTTTTCGTGTGTGTGGAGGTGCTGCGGTGTGTGTTAGGATTTGAGTCTGGTTGGGTGATCTTTCGTTGTTGTTTGTCGTATTTCTGGTTTTTTGGGTGGGTTGTGTGATGTCTGATTGGGGGTTATTGGGGTTGTTGGTGTGGTTGGTTGTAGGTGATGTGGGGTATAGTGGCGGTGTTGTATGGTGTAGGGTGGGGCTTGTTGATGGTGAGGGTGGGCTGAGGGTATGTGCGGAAGTAGTTTGGTGGTGGGGGGTTGTTGTGGTTGTTTGTTTAGTAGAGTTGTGGTAGTTAGTTTTTGTGTTTGTGGGGTGGTTCTTGGAGGTTGGGGGGTTGGGGGTTTGCTTTTTGGGTTCTGGTTTTTTTGGTTTGGGGTGTTGATTGGGGATTGTGCGGTGTGTGTGGTTTGTTGGTTGAGTTATTGTGTCGTAGGTGTTGGTTTTTTGTTGTGGGGGATGTAGTGGGCGGTATGTTGGGGGGAGGGTTGTGGTGCGTGGGGCTTTGAGCTTGGTTGGTGGTGTTGGTGTGGGTTTGTGGGTCTATGTTTGTGTGTCGTGAGATGGGGTTTTGTGGGTGGGAGGTGTTTGGTTGGTTTGTGGGTTTGCGGCGTTTGGTTGCTGTGTGGTGGTCTGGATAGATGTAGTAGTGGTTTGGGGGTTGTGGTGTAGTTTCGGTGGTTCTTAGTTGGTGAGCTTGGAATGTTGTCGTTTATAAGTGGGTGGTTTATTGGGGGTGAGGGGTGGTTTGTGTGTGAGTTTTGTGTTTTTGTTGAGTGTGTCGGGCGGGCAGCGGGTGGTTTGGGAGTTGGGGGGGATGGGGTGTGTTAGTTCGTTGGTGTTTTTGGTGTGTTGATTGGGGGGTGTGTTGGGTGTGTTGTGTGTAGTGGGGCGTGTTTGGGGGGGAGTGTTGCATGTTGTGGTATGTGTTTTGTTGGTGGTGTGTGGGTTGGTACTGTGGTGGATTCGGTGTGGAGTGGTTGGTTGTCTGTGTGTGTGGTGGGGTTGGGTGTTGGGGGATTTGATGGTGCTTTATTGGGCGAGTCGGTTTGGTGGGGTGGGGGGTTGTTGTTGTTGTGGTACGTTTCGTTGAGGGTTGGTGCATGCTAGTTTGTGGTTTGGGGGGGGTGATGGGGATGTTGTTTGGTTATGTTTGGTGTGCGTGTTTTGGTTTGGTTTTGGTTCAAGGTTTAGGGTGAGTTGTTTGCGTTGGTTGGGGGTAAGTGTTTTTTTTGGGGGGTGGGTGTGGTTGGGCGGAGGGGTCTAGGTTTCGTTGGTTGTATGGGGTAGTAGTGGGGAGTCTTGGTTGGTTCTGATGTGAGTGTTGTTCTTTGTTGTATGTGGTGGTATGGTTTTGTGGGGTGGCGGCGGTGGGTTTGTGGGGTGTGTGTTGTTGTCTTTGTTGGGTTGTGGGTTTGGTGGGTCTGGTGGTGGTTGGTGGGTGTGGTGGGTTGTGGTTGTGGGTTGGGTTGGATCCATATTATTGTTGGAGTGAGGGGGGTTGTGTCGGTCGTGGCTGGTTTTTGGAGTTTGTGGTTGTTATGGTAGTGGTTGTTTGGTGGTGGGGAGGACTTTGAGGTGTGTATGTTGTGGTCGGAGTGCTTCAGTTTGTGTTTGTTGGGTTGGTTTTTTGGTGTTGTGGGTGCTATGCGTTTGGAGGTTTTTGGGGAGGGTCTAGGCGTTTTGTTGGGCGGGTTTAGTGGGGGTGAGTGTTGTTTGTTGATGTTTGGTGGTGGGTGTGTGGTTGGGGAGGTGTTGTGTGTTGGTGGTTGTGTTGTGAGTTTGTTTGGGGTTGTTAAGTGGGTGTGCTTTTCGTGTGTGAACAGGGGTTGTGTGTTGGTGGCGAGGATTGTTTTTTTGATTGTGGGAGGTTTGGGTTTTGGTTAGTTTCGGGGTGGTTGTTGTTGGTGTTTGTGGGGTTGTGTTCTATTTGGGTGGGGTGTTGTGGCGTTGGTTGTGGTAGGGGTCAGGGGTTGTGGAGGTAGGAGGTGTTGGTTTTTTGTAGTTGTTGGGGGGAGTGTGGGGGTTTCTGTGGGTTTTGAAGATGTGGGTGGGGTGATTAGGGTTGTGGTGTGGTTTGGTGTGGGTTGGTGGGTGGAGTTGTGGTGTGGGGTGATGGTGTTGGCTTTGTTAGGTTTTGTGGGGGTTGTGTGTGGGTTTGGTTTGGTTTTGGGGGTGTGGGTGGGTGCTTTGGGTGAGGGGTTCGTGTTTTGTTGGGATGTTTGAGTGGTTTGGTGTGAGGGGGTTGTGTGGTGTTTTGTGTATGTTGGTGTATTGGTGGTAGGCGGGGGGGGCGTGGGGTGGTATGTTGGTTTGTGGTAGATTTTAATGGTTTTGGTGGAGTGTGGTGTTGGGGTATTGGTCGGGGTTGTGGGTGCTAGTTCCTGCGGTTGGGTTCGTTTTAGCGTTGTGTGGTTGCAGGGTTGGGGTGACGTTGGCTTGTTTAGTCTTGTTTTTGTGCGGCGTTGTTGTTCGGGGGTTGTGGGTTGTTGGCTTGGGGCTTTGGGTTGTTTTTTGTGGGTTCTCTGTATGTTTGTGTGTTGGGTGGGGCTTTGGGGTGCTGTGGCGGATGTTGCGTTGTTGATTGGATGTTTTGTGGTGTTTTGTTGTGTGTCAAGTTATATCGGTGTTGTTTTTTGGTTGGGCGAGCCGGGATTTGATGGTTTGTCTGTGTTGTTTGGTTGTGGTGTTTTGTGAGGTTCGTGGAGTTGTGTGGGGTTTGTGGGTGTTGGTTAGGGTGTGGGTCTTTAGTTTGTTTTCGAGGCTTGGATGTTGGTGTGGAGGTGGTGCTTTTTTGGGTGTTGAGAGTGTATTGTGTCTGTGTGGGTGTTGGGTGTGTTGATTTAGTTAGTGGAGTGTTTTGTGGGGGTGGCTGTGGGGGGTCGTGTCGGACAGGGGTGTTGATTTCTGTTTGGGTTCGTTGTTTCGTTGTTGTAGGAGGTGGTGTACTGGTGTTGTCATCTGGTTCCTTTAGTTAGTGGGGTCGGGGTTGGGGGAAGTGGGGGGTTGGGTGGGAGTGTCTGTTGGTACTGTGTTGGTGATTGTAAGGGTTCGTGTTGGGTTGTAGCTGTGGAGGTTTTTTTAGGCGGTTGTGTGTTTGCGTTGTTGGTTTGGGGTTCGTCGAGGTTGTTAAGTCGGTGTTGGGTGGTTTGTTCGATTGGATGGTAGTAGGAGGGGTTGTATTTTGTGGGTTGGTTGTATTTGGTGCTGTCGGGTGTGGTTGGTCGGGTAGTTATTTGGATGAAGCGTTTGGGGCGGTTTTTTGTGGTGTGGTCTTGGTTTGGTTGTGTTGATGTTTGGTTGAGGGTGTTTGCGCTAGTTTGGTTGATGAATGAGTTTGGTTGGGGTGTTTGGGGGGGTGTTAGATGCGTCAGGTTGGGTCTGTTTTTTCGTTATTTCTATGTTGTGTTTTTGGATTTGGGTTCTCGTAGTGGGTGTGTTGGTGTTGTTGTGCTTGTGTTGATCGGGTTGTTTGTTTGTGTGTGGTGTGTTTGTTGTTGGTGGTTGGGGGCCGGTGGGCGTGCGTGTGTTATTTGGTTGTGTTGTTCGGTGGTCGGGGTTTGTTGGGGTTGTTGGGTTGGTAGGTGTGTCGGTGGTTGATGGTTTTTTATGGTGGGTGGGGTGTTTGTAGTGTGTGTTTATGGTGGTGGTGCTACGGGTGTTGGTAGTGGTGTGGTGGGTTTGTTTGTTGTGTTTGTTGGTGTAGGGGGTGGGTTTTTGTGTTTCAGGGGGGGGTGGGTGTTGTTTCTCGATTTGGTTGGTATGGTCAGGTATGTTTGGGCTTTGGTTTGTTAGGGGTGGGATTTTTTGTGGAGTGTAGTTTGGGTTGCTTGGGGGGCTTTGTTAGACGGGGGGGTTGTGTTGTGCCGTTTGGAGTGTCGGGGTTTTATAAGTTGTGTTGTTGGGGTTCTTTGGTTTTTTGGTAAGCTGGGATTGGTGAATTTTTTGTCGATTTGTGGTTCTATGGGTTTTGGTAGGGAGGTTGGGGGTGTGTGTTGTTTGGGTGTGAAGGTGTGGCGTTTGTTTGTGTTTCGTTGTTGTTGTTAGTTGGGGGTGATTGGGTGTCGGTGGTTCTTGGTCGGTTTTGTGGGTCGTGTATCCTGGAGCTAGTGTTTGTGTGGGGGGGGGGGGGGTGGGTTTTAGGTAGTGCGGGTTTGAGGTTGTTCTGGTTGGGTCGGTGGTTGGGTTTGGGTTTTTGGTGTGGTGGTGTTTATGTTAGTGGTGTTGGGCGGTTTTGGGTTGGGGGGTTGTTGGTGTTTATCGTTGTGTTTTGTTTTCGAGCTGGTGTGTGGCTCTGTGGCTCGCGCGTTTGGGAGTTGCAGTTTTGTGGGTTAACGGGGGTGCTGGTGGGATTGGTGTGTTTCGTGGTGTTTTGGGTTTGTTGAGGGGGTGTTTTTATGTTGAGGTGTGGATTGTGGTTGGGGGGTTGGTTTGGTGGTTTGGAGGAGTAGTTGGTTTGTGTGTTGGGCTGTTCTGGTTTGTTTAGGGGTTTGGGTTGTGTAGTCTTCTTTTGTGTTGTGTGGGGTTGGTTGGGTGTGTGTGAGTTGTGTGGGTGTGGTTGGGGGTTACTTGAGTGTAGGCTGAGGGGTGTATTTTGTGTGTTTTTTTAGTTGGGGATGTCTGTTTGTGTTCTTGCTTGATTGGGGTTTTCTGGTTTGGGCTAGTTTTGCGTTGTTGTTTGTTTTTTTGAATTTATGTTTGTGATGGTTGTTGGCAGTGTTGTTGGAAGGTTTGAAGGTTATTTGTTTGGGTGTGGTGTTGGTGTGTGGGGTGTTGTGGTGTGTGCGGTTGTGTATGGTCGTTGTGGATGTGGTTCGTATGGGTGTATGCGGGGGTGGTGTGTGTGATTCTTTTTTGTTTGATTGGTTGGTTAGTTCGCTGTGGTTGGTTGTGGTGTGAGTAGTTGTTGGTTGGTAGTTGGTCTCGTTGCTTGAGATTTTGTTAGTGTTTGGTTTTTTATGATTGGTATGTGGCGCTTGAGTTTGGGGGGTGTTTCTGGGTTGTTGTCTGGGTGGTGGGGTGGTAGTGGTGGTAGGGGGGGTGTTTCGACTTTACGTTTGCTGTTTTGGTTCTTGTGGCGGTTGGGTGTTGTGTGTTTAGGGATGTGTAGTGGTGGGGCTGTTGGGACGGCTGGCGGTTAGGGCTGTTTAAGTGTTTTGGTGGTGTGTTGTATGGTGTTGGTTGCGTGGGTTGGTTAGGGGGTCGTTGGGGTTGTGCTTTTTGGTGTTGTTGGTATGGGTGTAGGGGTGGTCTATTTGTGATTGGGTGTGGTGTGGGGTTTCGTTTTTGTTGTGGTTAGGGGGTATGTGATGGATTGAGAGTTAGTGCGGAATGGTGATGGTGGATTGGTGTGGGTTGGTTAAGGTAGAGGTGTGTTGGGGGGTTGGGTAGAGTTTATGAGTTGTGTTTGTTTAAGTGTGGGGGGGGTGTTGTGTGAAGGGGCTTAGGGAGTTCTGTGAAGGGTGGTTTGGTGGTTGCTGGTGTGTGTCTGTGGGTAGTAGTTTGTGGTGTTTGGGGTGTGGTGTGGTTTAGGCTGATCGGTGGGTAAGGTCGGTGGTTTGTAGTCGGGGGTGAGTCTTGGGGTTGAAGTGTGCGGGTGTGGGGTTTTGGTTGTGTTGATGTTGTCGATAGTTGTAGGGTTAGGGGTAAAGTAGGGGGGCGGTTTCATTGTTGTGGTTTCGCTCGGGGTCGTGTTTGTTGCTGAGGGGTGGGTGGCTGTGTGGGGTTGGGGTCGTGTTGGTGTGCTTGTTGTGATCTGCTGTGGGCGAGGTGTTGTATCTAAGGGTCTTTGTGCTGTTTTGCGTTTTTTGTGGGTTGTGGTGGTGGTTTGGGTCTGCTTGTTGTTGTCTGTGTGTGTTGGGGTTTGTGGTTCGTGTTTTCGCGGTTGCAGTAGGTCGGTTTGTGGTGGCAGTGTCGGTATTGCTGGGTAGTTCGGGTTAGGGTGTTGCGGTGGCTGTTTGGTGGGTTATGGTTACGGCTGGTTGGGTGTGCGGCTCTTTCGAGTGGTTCTAAGTGCGTCGCGCTGCTTTTTGGAGGTTGGGGATTTGTGGTGTGGTGGGGGGTAGTTGTGGTTGTGTGGCTTGTGGGCTTGTGGGTGGTGGTTTAGTTTGCTGGTGGGTGGTGCTGGGATTTTTGTTTGATGTTGTTGGGTAGGTTGGGTGATTCGTTGTTTGTTTGGGCTGGTTCGAGCTTAAGCGTTCGGCTTGTGGTGGTTGTGTGGAGGTGGTTCGGGTTTTTGTTGTGTTGTGTGGGTTTGGGTTTGTTTGAGTTGGGGTGGGTGGGATTTTGTGTGTAGTATGCGTTGGGGTTGTTTTTGTGTGTGTGGGTGTTTGATTGGGGTTGTGGGTGTGGGTTGCGGTTGTTAATATTGTCTTGTGTGTGGCGGTTGGTTGGTGCGTGTGGGTCTGTATTTAGGTTGGTTATAGTCGGTTGGTGGTGGGGCATGGTTGGGTATTGGGGTGTTGTGGGGTGTTGGGACGTGGGGGTTAGGGGGGAGGTATTGTTTTGTGGGTGTTTTGGGGTCTTTGGGTTTTTGTATTGTGTTCGTTGTATGTG
Organism: Tanacetum coccineum; assembly: GCA_026074375.1. Lineage (NCBI taxonomy): Eukaryota > Viridiplantae > Streptophyta > Magnoliopsida > Asterales > Asteraceae > Tanacetum > Tanacetum coccineum. The sequence goes on along the minus strand of BQNB010011452.1, from coordinate 50,050 downwards.
TTTCTTTCTTGGTGGGATGTGTGTTTTGGTTGGGTTGGTGGTGGATAGTGGTCGTGGGTTTGGGTTTTGTTGGGGTGGTGTTCTCGTTTTTGGTTGTTGAATTCGTGGTTGTGGAGTGGGTTGGGTTGAGGGGGTTGTGTGTGGTGTTTTGTGGAGCGTGTGTGTGGGGTTTTAGTCGTTTGTTTTTGTGTTTTGGTTTGTGGGTAATAGGGGATGTGTTTGGGTGGTTTGTTTGGTGCTTGTGTCTGGCGTTTGTGGTTGAGGTTGGGGGAGGTGGTGGATGGGTTTGGGGTGGTGTCGTGTGGGTTTGGTGTGGTGGGTGATAGTGTGTTATAGTCGGGAGGTGCGGTGTAGGTGAGGGTTGTAGTTAGGGTTTATGGGGTTTTTTGTTGTGTGCATTCTGTGGTGTTTGGTTGGGTGGGGTTTTGTGTTGAGGTTGTGGTGGTGTAGTTGTTGTGGTTTTTTTCGTTGTGTTGTTTGGTTGGTTGTTGTTTTGTGTTTGGGGGTGGGGGGTGTGGGGGGATCTGTGTGTTTGTGGGTGTTGGGTTTGGTGTTGGTGGTGATCTGGTTGTGTAGGGTTGTCGGTGGTTGGTTTTGTGAAGGTTGTTAGGTGTTGTTTGTTGGGTGTGTTGTGTTGTGAGTGGGAGTTTATTGGGGGGGGTGGTTTGTGGGTTTGCTTTGTTGTGTTTTTTTGCTTGTGGTTGTGGTTTGATTGTGGTTTTTGTTGGGGTGTTATTAGGTATTGTTGGTTTGTTGTTTGGTTAGCTTATGTTGGGTTTTGGGGGTGTTCTTTCGTGTGGTTGCTAGTAGGGGGTGCTCTGCGTTGTTGGGTGTTCTGTCGTGTGTGGTTGGGTTGTTGGGTTGTTGTGTGTTGAGCGGTTTAGGAGGTTGGTTGGTTTTGAGTTTTCGGTGTTGTTTGTGGTTAGTGGTGTGTGTGGTTGTGTGGGATCTGTTCGTTGTGGCTTCGTTGGGTTGTGTTTGTTTTAGCTGTTGAGCTTGTGGTGGTTGGTGGGGTTTGGGAAGCGTGGGTTGGGTTCTTTGTGCTGTGGTTGGGTTTTTGAGGGCGTTTATTTGATTTGGTGTGTGTGTTAGTTGTTTGAGGGGTGGAGTTTTGCGGGAGTTATGGTTTGAGTGTGTGGAATGGGGTTCTATTTGGCGGGGTATTGAGAGTGTAGGTTGTGGTGCTTTGTGTGGTGTGGTGGCTTGGTGGGTTGAGTGTGGGGGGTTCGTGTGGGGTTTGGTGATTGTTTTGTTTTGTTTGTGGTGGGGGGGTTGTGGGTTTGTGGTTGTGTGTTGTGTGAGTTGGTCGTTGTTTTTTGGTTTGTTGCTTGGCTGTGAGTGGGTTTGTGGTTGGTGTTTGGGTGTGTGGGTTGTTTGTTGTGGGTGGTTTTGTGTGGTTGGGGGGGTTGAGTTTGTGGTTTTGTTGTTTTTTGGCGGTTGTTGTTGGGGGGTTGGTTTGGGGTTGGTTGTGGTTGGGGTGTGGGGGTTCAGGGTTGTTTTTGTTGGTGTTTTCTGGTGTATGGCTAGGCGTGTGGGTGGTTGGTTCTTTGTGTTTGGTTTTGGTTGTTTTGTTGGTTAGTGTTGATGTGTGTTTTTGTGGGGTAGTGGGTTTGGTGTTGGGTGTGTGTGGGGTGTTGGTGGGTTTGGGTCGGAGGGAGTGGTTGTTTGGTAGGTGGTGGGGGGGTTTGTGGGGTGTTTGTTTTTCTGGTTGTGGGGAGGGGGGTCGTTTACGTTGGGGGCGGCTTGTGTGGTGCGGGGGTATTTTAGTTGTGGGTGGTTGGTGGGTGTGTAGTGGTGTGTATTGTAGGTGATGGGTTGTAGGGTTGTTGTTGCGTTGTGTCGTTTGGGTCTGTGGTGGTGGTCGTGTGATGGCTGCTGTTGTTTACGCGTGTATGGTTGTGGGGTGTGTCTTGTAGTTGTGTTGTGGGTTTTGTTTTGATTGTTGTGTTTTGTTTGGAGGCTTTGTGATTGTGGTGGGTGTGCTGTTGTTGTCTTCGAGAGGGGATTTGTGCGTCTGCTATGTTGTATATGTGTGGGGGGCTGTGGGGTTGGTAGTGGTTGTTTTTTTGTTAGTGTTGTTGTTCTTGGTGTGGTTGTTGGTTGTTTGGGTGTTAAGTTTTGGTGGCGTTGTGTAGTTTGGTGGGGGGGTTGTGTATGGGTGGCCTTTTTGGGGCTTTCTGGGTTGTGGTGGGAGTGGGAGTGTGTGGTGTGGGTGGTTTGTTTTCTTGTTAGTTGTCTGTTTTGTGAGTTGTTTTGGTGTGGGATTGTGGGTAGTGGTTGGGTTGGGTGTTATGTGTTATGTGGTGTGTATGGTTTGATGTGTGTGGGGTTGTTAGTTTTGGGTTGGTTCGGCTTGATTTGGTGGTGTTTTGTGGTTTTGGTGGTTGGAGTGATGGGGTTGTGCGGGGTGTTGTATTGGGGTGGTTTTGTGTTGTTTTCGGGTTGTGTAGTTTCGGGGGGATGTGTTTGGCTGGGGGTTGTTTGGTGGGTGGGGGGTGTTTGTTAGTGGGTGGTGTGTGGTTGTGTTTGATTTAATGGTTGGGTGGGGGTGATGGTGGGGGAGCGTGATGTTATTTGTTGGTGTTGCGGTTGGTTTAGTTGGGTGGGGAGGGGTTGGTTGAGGTGGGTGTGTGCGTGTGGTGGGGTGGGGGCTAGGTGGGTGTTTTAGTTTTGTGTGTGTTGGGTTTGTTGGCTTGGGTTTGGTTCGTCGAGGGCGGGAGTGGGGTTGCTTGCATCGTATCGTCGTTGATTGTTGGTTTTTTTGGGATGGTTTGTGGGGTTGGGTAGTTTTGTTTGTTGTGTATTGTTTTTGTGGGGTTGCTAGGTTGTGGTTGTGATGTGGGGAGTGTATTGTAGGTGGGCTGAGGATTGTTGTGTTTGGGGGGGGGGGTGGGGTGTTTGTGTGAGTGGGTGGGTGTGTTGGGGTTTTGTGGTGTGTTGCTTGTGGTAGTTGGGTTTGCACTGTTGGTGGGTTTGGTTCGGGTGTATTGATGGTTGGGTGGGTGGTGGTGTGTGTGGCGTGTTAGTTGAGGGTGGGGGTCTTTGGTGTGTGGTTCTTGCGTGTGTGTTGATTCGTCGTTCGGTTTTAGTGTGTGTTTTTGGTGGGCTTTATGTGTTGTGGGTGATGGTTTGGAGGGGTGGTGGGTTGTGTGTTGGTTCGTTGGGGTTCGGCGGGGTTGGTGTCTGTTAGGTTGGTTGTTTTGGTGTTGGCGGGTTGTGTGGTGGTTTGGGTTGAGGTAGGTTGTGGGTTTGCGTGTGCTAGAGGTGTGTTGTGTGGGTGGTTTATTGTTTAGTTGCTTTTGGTTAGTGTGGGTTTGGGGTGTGTTTTTTGGTTGGTGTTTGGGTAGTGTGTTTGTGATTCCATCGTGTTGTTCGTTCTATTTTGTGTGTTGTGTCTGTGTTTTGTGTATGGGGTTGGGAGGGGGGTGGGTGGGGCTTTGTAGGTTTGGGTGGGTGTTTTTCTGCTTATTTGTGTTTTTGTGGTGGTGGTTGGGTGTTTTTGTGTGCTGGGTTTGGGGCTTTGGTGGTTGGGTAGTTGTGGTCGTTTGAGTTTTGGTCTGTTGTATGGTATTGGGGTGTGGTTTTTGTTGGGTTTGTTTTGGTGGGAGTTTGAGGTTTGTTATTGGTTTGGGTGTGTGGGTGGTTTGTTTGGAGTGTTGAGTAGTGGTTGTATGGGGTTGGTTTGTTGTTTAGGTAGGGTTCTGATGGGGCGAGAGGTTTAGTGTGAGATGTTGTTTGTGTAGGGGGGGTTGTTGGGTTTTTTGGAGAAGTTGGGGGGTGTGGTTGGGGGTTGTTGGTTTTGGGGGGTGTGTGGGTTGTGGGATTGTGGGGGGTTGGATCGGTTTGTGGTGCGTTAAGTCTAGTTTTTGTGTAGTGTGTCGTGTCGTGTTCGTGGGTCCGGAGGTGGTTGCTGTGTGGGTGGGGGTTGGTGGTTTGGTTGGTGGGTGTTTTTTGTTGTTGTGGCTGTGGGGTGGGTGTGGTTTGGTGAGGTTTGTTTGGGTGATTGTTTGGATGGTGGGTTGTTATTGTGTTGTTGGGTTGTTGGTGTGATGGATGTGGGTGGTGTGATGGTTTGTGTTCGATTAGTAGGTGTGGTGATGGGTCTTGTTGGTGTGGGTGTGTAATTTGTTGGGTGTATGTGTGAGTTTAGGGGTGTGTGTGTGGGGTTGGATTGTGTGTGTGTGGTGTTGTTGAGATTGGTGTGGGGGTTTTGTGAGTGGGTTTGGTTTGGTGTGGTAGGGTGGCTGGTGAGTGTTTTGTTTGTGTGTTTGTGGGTAGTGTGGGTAGTTGTGGTGTGTGGGGGTTGTGGTTTTTTTTGTGGTCTGGTCGGTTTGGTTGTTGTTTCAGTTGTGTTAGTTGATTTTTTTTGTGCGTTGGGGTTTTTGGTTTGTCTAGGGCGTGTTGTGGGGGTGTTCGTTTGTGTTTGGTGTTTGTTTGTTAGGGAGGGGGGGTTGTCTAGTGGTTGGGGTTGGTTGTTGAGGAGTGGATAGCGTTTGGATTGTTGGTTTTCGGTGTAGTGTTGTGTTATGTTTGTTGGTTTGTTCTTTGTGTGTTTGGTCGTGTGGTGAGGTAGTTTTGGTGTGGTAGTAGGGTTTTTGTGTGGGCTGGGTAGTGTGGGGTTGGTTAGTTTGAGGGTGTTTGTGGGTGTGTGGGGGGTGGGGGAGGGATATATAGCTGTGTCGTATATGTTTGTCGGTGTTTTTTGTGTTTGTTTCTGTGGGGTGGGTGCGGGGGGGGTTTGCGTGTGGTTGTTTCGTGTTGCTATATGGTTTTATGGTGTAGGTGTTGTGGTTTTTGTTAGGGGCTGGGTCGGTGGTCCGTGGTTGTTTGGTTGGTCGTGTCTGTGGGTGTTGTGTGATTGTATTCGGTTGGTGTTGTTCGGGGTATGTGTAGTTGGTGATGTGGGGTTAGTGGGTTGTGGTGTCTGTTTGTTGTTGAGTGTTTTGTGGTGGTTTGGAGTGTTGGTGTTGTTGGTTGGTTGTGGGCGCGATGTTGTGGGTTTGGTTGGTGGTTTGTGGGGTTAGTAGTTGTTGTGTGCGTCGTGGGCGGGGTGTTTGACGTGCGGGTGTGTTGGTGGGTCGGGGTGGTGGGGTTGCTGTGTTTTTTGTTTGGGTTGGTTGTTCTGGTGTTGGTCCGTGGTTTGGTGGTGGTGGTTTGTGTTGGGTAGAGGTGATTTGGGGGTAGGAGGTTGGTATCGGTTGAGTTTGGTGTTGTGTTTTTGTATGGGTGGTGGGGTTTGGTGTGTCTGTAGTTGGTCTAAAGTAGCTTGTGTTATTTGCTTTGTGTAGAGGGTGGGTTTGTGGTTTTGGTGTTGTGTGTGGGGTTTGCTGGTGTTGTTGGGTGAGTTAGTGCTGGTGTTTCGGCGTGTGTGTGTTGTGTTGTTGGTGGTGGTTTTTATGAGTGTGTGTGTTATATGGGTTGTTCTGGGGGGGGTTGATTGTTGGTTTGGTTAATTTTGGGTGTGGGCGTTGTTTGTTGTTGTGTGTTTAGTTTTTTGTAGGGAGTTTGGTGTTTGGGTGTCAGTAGAGTGCTGTGATGGGTTGGGGTTGGTATAGTAGTGGGGGTTTGGTGTGGTGGTGGTTGTGTGGTTTGTTGTTGTTGTTGTGGTTTTTGTGTTGGTGTTGTGGGTAGGTTTGGGCTCGGTTGGGTTCTTGTTGTGTGTGTGGCGTTGGGTCGTGGAAGAGGTGGGGGTCGGGTGTGGTGTGTGGATGGGTATGGGATTTGGTGTGTGGTTTGGTTGTATGTGTCTGTTTGGTAGTGCGGGGTGGTTATGGGTAGTTGGGGGTTTTGTGTGGGGAAGTGGTGGGGGTTTGGCTGGGTTTTTGATATGTTATGGGGTTGATGAGTTTTGTCTTTAGGGTTGTGCTGTTTGATGGGTGTGGTTGTGGGGTGGGAGTTGGTGGTGTGAGTGGGTGGTGGGTTGAGGGGTTGTTTGTGTTGGGTTTTTGTTTTTTGTTTAGGAAAGTTTGTTTGTGTTGGTGGTTGTTGGTTTGTTTGTGTTGTGGGTTGGGCGTGTGTCATTATGGTGGTGAGCTGTTTTGGTGTGGTTTGTTTTGAGTTGGAGGTGTTGTTGGTTGATCCTGGGCGTGGTTGGTTGGTGGTGTTGGGGGTGGTTTGGGTGGGTGTGTTTGGAGGGGGTTCGGGGGGTGCGAGGCGTGGGGGGGGTTGTGTGGTTGGTTGAGGGTTGGGGGTTGGATTGGTTGTGGGTTGTGGTGTTGGTGTGTGGTCGCGGAGGTGGTGGTGTTGGGTGTGTGGGGTTGGGTTGTATGCGGTTGTCGGGTGAGGTGGATGGGTTTGGTCGGGGGTGTGTGGGTTGTGTGTCGGGGTGTGGAGTGGAGTGTTCGCGCGGTGCGATGGACTGTGTGTTGATTTTGTATTGGGGCGTGGTTAGGGGCTTTGTGGAGTTCTGTGTGGTTGGGGGTTTGTGTGGGGGGGGGTGGTTGATGTTGGGGGCGGGGGTGGTTTGGGGGGGTTGGGGGGTTTGGGTGGTGGGTGGGGTGGGTGGGTGGTTGGTGGGCGTTGGGGGGGGATGGTGAATTGCTGGTCGGTGGGTTGGGTGTGTTGTTGGGTATTGGTGTGTTGGTGTTGGGTGGGTGGAGTGTGTAGGTGTGGGTGTGGTGTGGGGAGTGTGTGGTGTGTTGGGGTGTTGGGGGTTGGTTGTTGCGTGGGGCTTTTGGTTGGGGTTTCGGGTTTGGTGGTTGTGTTGTGGGTTGGGGGGTGTTGTTGGTATGTTGGTTTTTCGTGTGTCGGGGTGTGGTGTGTTAGTGCTGGTGGTTTGTTTGGGTTGGTGGTGGGGGGGTGTTGTTTGTGGTGGTGGTTTTGTGGTGTGTCTGGTGGGGTGTTGTTGGTGTGTTTTGAGGTGTGTGGGGATTGGGGTTGGGGTGGTGGTGGGGAGTGTTTGGTGTGTTTGGTTGGGGGTGTGGGGCGTGTTAGGATGTCGAGTGGTGGTGGTTGGTGGGTTGGGGTGTGGGTGGGGTTTTGGGTCGGTGTCTTTGGTGTTCGTGGTGGTTTGTGTTGTTGTTGGTGGTGTTTGTGGTCTGGGTCTCGCGGCTGGTTGCGTGGTGGTGTGTTTGTGTTGGAGGTTCGGAGGGGGTGCGTGTTGGTTTGTGGTTGCGTTGTGAATTTGGGTCTGGGGTTTGGTGGTTGTGTGGGGTTGTGTGGGGGTTGGGGATGTTTTTCTCTGGTTTGTATGAGAGTGAGTGAGTTGTTGGTTGTTTTTGTGGTTGGGGAGGTGCGGGAGTTTGGATTGGTTGGGAGGGTGGGGTGGATGGGGGGGTGAGATTGTGGGGGTGTGGTGATGTGGGTGTGTAGGGTGTGCTGTTGGTTATTTGGGTAGGGGATATGATTGGGTGTTGTTGTTTGGTGAGTAGGTGGGTAGTAGGATTGGTGGTGATGGGATTTTTGTGTAGTTTGGAAGTGATGGATAGTATTGTTAATTTTTAGAAATAGTATGTAGTTATTTATAAAATCTTAATATTATATTTTTTATATAATTTATAATAAGATATATTAAAATAAATATATTTATTTATTATTTTTTAATTAAAATTTATTACTTGTTTTTTTTTAATTTTATTTATATATATATAAATTATAATAATTTAAATTTTTATTATATTGTATTTTATATATTATATGAAAATTATTTATTAATTTTAATTTTTTTTTTATATTTAAATATTTTTAAATTTTAATTATAATTTATTATTATTTATTAAATAATTATTTTTTTTAATTTATTTATTTATATACATTATTAATACTAAATAAAAAATTATATATAAATATAAAAAATTTTTGTTATTATTTATATATATATTTATTTTTATTTTAATTATTTAATTATTTATTTTTTTTATAATTTTATAAATATTATATTTATATAAATTTATTTTTTATTTTAATAAATATTTTATATTATTAAAATATATGTTTTTCTTTATTATTTTTTTTATTTTATATATTAATATATAGTAATTATATTAATATTTATATTATTATATTTTTTTTTATTTTTATTATATATTTAAATTAATTTTATTATAATTTAATCATTATAAATAATATAAATTAATTAATATTTATCTATTATGATTTAAAATTTTTTTAATTTTATATATTTAATTATATTTATATATTTATTTTTATATAAATTATAAAATATTTATATTTATATTATATTTTTATTTTATAATTTATTATTTATAAAATTATATTTTATATAATAAATATAAATAATTTTATTATCAATAATAATAATGTTATATATTATTTAATAAAATTTTTATAATATTTTTATTAATATTTATTTTTTAATATATAAATTTATATATAATTATTTTATTATAATATTATTATTTATTTAAAAATATAATTATAAAATTATGATATATAACATTATTATTATTTGTTTGTTAATATAAATAATATTTATTTTATTGTTTTTTAGATATTTTAATTTATTAATTTTTTTTTTTAATTATAATATTTTTATATATAATTTTTAATTAATTATAAAATTTAAATTATAATTTATATATATAATTATTTAATTAATATATTTATTTATAAAATTTTTTTTTTTTAAAAATTATATAATTTTATTTAATATTAATAATTTAATTATTTTAATATATAAATTTTTAAATTAATATATATAATCATAATTTTACTTTCGCTTTAATTTATTTAAATTTTTATTTTATTAATAAATATATATAAATTAATATTAAATTTTATATATAATAATTATTTTAAATTTTATGATAATATTAATAATATATAATATATATTATTTAATTAAAATTTTTTTATTATTTATATTAATATATATAATATTTAAAAATTTTTTTATTTATTTAATATAAATTCAAGATTCTTATATAATTTAATTATTTTTTTTTTTTAATTATTTAAAAATTTTATAAATATTAATAATATTTTTATTTTTATTATAAATAAACATTACAATATATATAAATATTTTAATTAATTTTTTTTAATATTATAAATTAATATAATTAATATATTATTATTAATTATAAAATTATTTTATTTATATATATATAATTAATATAATAATTATAATGGTAATATATTTATTAAACTTATTTTTTAATTAATATTAAATTGTTTTAATTTAATTTATTAAATTAAAATATTTTATTTATAATATATATTTTTTAAGATTTATTATTTATAAATTTTATCTTTATTTAAATTAATAAATTATAATTTATTTATATTATAATAATTAAATATTATATATTTTATATATTTTTAATATATATAAATTTAATTTATTTAAATATTATATTTATTATATTATTATAAATATTCATAAATAATTTTTTTTAAAAATATATTATACATATAATATATAAATATAATTAGTTAGATTTTTTATTATTTTTTTATATTTTTTTATTTATTCATTTTTTATATTAATTATTTTTTTATATTAATATTTAAATTATATTTTATATAATTTTATAATATTTTATTAAAATTTTTTTTTATATAATTAATTTTATTTTTTTTTATAATTATTAATTTATATTAATATTAATAATTATAAATATTTTATTTATTTATATATAATTATAAATACTTATATTAAATTAATTTATCTAATATTTATAATATTTTAAATGAGTATTATTTTATATATTAATAATAAATATATAAATATATTATTATAATTTATATTTTAATTATTTTATTAATAATATATATAATATATATTATTTTTTTTAAAAAATTATTTTTAAAAATTTATTATTCATATTTTATAAATATATTAATATAAATAATAAAAATAATTATATTAAATTATAAAATCTATAAAATTATTATTTTTTTATTAAATAAATAATAAATTTTAATTTAAATAATTATAATATAAATTAAATTTTTTTTTTTTTTATATAATATTTTTAAATTTTTTTTATTTAATAAAATATTAATATTAAATATTATATATTTATTATATATTAATATTTTATATATTTCATTTATTATTTAATTATTATTTTTTTATATTATTATATTATATTATATATTTTTATTAAAATCTATATTAAATTTGTAATTATTATTAAAAATTTATAATTATAATTTTAATTTTATATAAATTTATATTAATTATTATTTTATAATTCTGAATAATATTAATTATAATTTTATTATTATTATAATATAAATATATTATTATTTATTTTTTATTATAATTATATTTATTAATTATAAAATTTTTATAATTATTTTATTATTTTTAAATTAAATTTTTAATTATTAATTATTATATTAATAATTAATAAATTATATTATTAAAAAAATTATTTATAATTTTTAATAAAATTAAAATATAATTAAAATTTATTATATTATATTTTATATGATTAATATAATATATTAAATAAAATATTTTTCTAGTTTAAAAAAATATATAATATTAAAATATATTATTTTTTATTTATAACGATTTAATTTTTTATAAATATTTATTATTTAATTATATTTAATTTATTTATTTTTATAAATTTCAGATATAACGAAATAAAAAATTTTTTTTAATTTTTATATTTAATTTTATAAAATTTTTTTTATTTAATAATAAATTATTTTTAAAAAATAATAATTAATTTATACAATTTATTTATATTTATATATATTTTAATTTTATTATGTTATTTAAATTTTTAATTTTAAAATTTTTTTCTCTTTAATTAATTATTATATTATTTATTATTTAACTCTAATAAATAATTTAATTTTTATTTTAAATTATTAATATTTTTATTATTTTAAATTATATAATTATATAGATATAATTTAATAATTAATAATTATAAATAATATTATTTTTAAATATATTGATTATTTTATTTTATTAAAATATAAAATATATTATATTATATAAATTATTTTTTTTTTATATTTTATATTATTTTTAATTATATATAATTATATTTTAAATTAATAAATATAAATTTTATATAAATAAAATTTATTTAGTTGCAATACAAGTTCCTATAGAAGTGATCCCCAAATCTTCATCCATACAAGATTTGATTTCTTCTACCACTTTAATAATTGGAAATAGATTATTAGATCATCGACCTTAGTGATATTCAGATCAGGCCCAAATATGTCGGTCTAATGCATTCCTAATCTCGGGCTTAACCAAGCTTGGTTCTAATTGGATAGCGAAGCGAGTTAAAGAATAAATTGGCTTGGGTTGATCAGCAACTACAAACCTATGAAAGGTTCAATGTGTTCTGAACATCAATCACGGATATAACTTTCTCATCATAAAAGAAATTTTTTGGAGCTGCAACGATAAAATAAAACCATTTTACCATTACAATTTGCAAAACATTTTCCTTTAATGATCATGGAACTTCAGTTTGAGAGTACTTCAGGTCAATTCTGTTATGATTGGAATATATACAAGGTCAAACAAAGGCCATGTTGCACTTCTGAATTTGCCATTCTCTTTTATGTCTAAAGTCTAAACAGAGATTTGCCAGAAGCCATTATAGATTATTGCGATGACGAGATCAAGGGCATTAGATCGCACGTATATATATGAAGTATAACCAAAAATTTGAGCTAGTTATTCCATGATTTAATTTACACCCAAGTTAGCGACTAGCAACCTCTGAAAGACCATTCTCTAGTGCCCTCACCAAGTTTCTGAAATAAGATCGAGTCACATTAGTCAAATGGGTTAACTTCAACCTAAAACTATCAAATTCAAACGAGGTAGCTGCATCTACAACTTCTTTCTCAATGTAAATTTTTAATTCCTGTTCAGCACAAAGTGAAAGCCTTTCAAACCGACCTCTGCTTCACCCTAAATGTACTCAAAGAACTTCTTTTTTTAACTTCTCTTTGGTATGAAAAATCCATGCACGCATAAGTCCACCTTAAACACTCTCCTGTACAATCAATTATTTAGTAACCAAGCTTTCTGTATACACATTTAAAGTCTGTTTCGTTCTTGAAATAAGATCGAGTCACATTAGTCAAATGGGTTAACTTCAACCTAAAACTATCAAATTCAAACGAGGTAGCTGCATCTACAACTTCTTTCTCAATGTAAATTTTTAATTCCTGTTCAGCACAAAGATGAAGCCTTTCTAATCCGACCTCTGCTTCTCCCTGCACGTACTCAAAAAACTTCTTTTTAACTTCTTTTTCTTTGGGTATGTAAAATCCATACGCATAAGTATACTTTAACACTCGCCTACATTCAATTATCTGTAACCAAGCTTCTGTAATACACTGTAATTCTGTTTCAGGTTTACAGTAATTCAAATTGAGTGTCTTGAGATAATCAGTTTCGATCTTGTCAAGATCCAAAAGGGCTCGTTTCCTTGACTTTTCATTTGCAGCCCAACGCTCATAATAATGTGTGTATCTCTTAACTGCTTTCTTAGCTGACTCACATTGGCATTCACTTTGACTAACTTCACCCCCTTCTCTAACATAAGCATTACAAGGACCATTATAATGTTTATTGGATCCTTTATAAGGAGCAAGATACAACCAACAAAACTCATGTCCACACGGTTGCGCACAAGTCATATGCATACAACCAAGATTCTTTTCAATAGGTTTGCTACAACTCGGACAAGACTTTGTGTACGCAATAATCCAACTAGTATTCCCAGCCTCGTCCTTATTCTTCAATGCCCACTTACCAACAGTTTCACAATCTAAAGCACTATGAGTGTCCTCCGTACACTTCCAACAAAAAGAATACTTACAGTCACAAGTAACATTTACTATCATCCTCAAAATCATCATCAAATTCAACAGCATAACTGCACCCCGGACCAGGACACCACTTAATCTTGTTATTACTCTCGACATAAGACCTAATCCAAAACATCTGATACTTTTTCTTTTCTTTTCCCCCAACCAACACGTTAACTATACCGGGACTAACTGCAGCACGACAAGAGGGTTCAGGACACTTTAAGGTCAAACATCCCGGACCGTCCTTAATAGGAGTACTAACATAACTTCTCCAACACACCTTACAAAAAACATGGCCACAGCCACAATTAGTAGAATCCTTAACCATAACAGAATAAAAAAAAATAGCACATACAACTTTCTTTTCATCGTTCTAGGAAATTTGAGATCATGATCAACGTCTAATAAACCAACGGATTCTCGCACTTTAACTTCATCTTCAAACCAAGCCTCTTGAATATTAGTAAAACTCCAATTATACTTTAACAACAGCATGCAAGCATCACCATTGGATATCGATAAAATAGATGTTACTTTATTAATATCATCTTTTATACGTCGAAACAGGTCATCTTCTTTTAATATAACATACCGAACATTGTCATCATCCGTATCGTTGTAACCATCATAGCCATGATCTTCTTCATCATCTGATGTAATACTGAACATATATTGCGTATATTGCAGATCACTATTAGGGTTAAGAAGGATTAAGGAAGGCCGTATATATACTGGTATATATCTCTCCCTTAAAATTAACGTATATTACGTAAATTTACGTATGCATCCTTCTAAAAAAAGTTTTAGCAAGCTTTTAGGAGCGTTTTAAAGGAACTAACAACTTACGTTTAGCGCTGTAAAGACTAAAAAAAACACTAAAATTAGTGATTCATTGGGTTTGCACACAATGTTTGTTTAGTAGTTTGGAAACAAGGAACTAGCAACTAGCGTTTGTATAGTTGTTTGGAAACAAGGAACTAGCAACTAGCGTTTGTAATATTTTTAAGCGCTCCAAATCAAAACGCTAATTCTAGTAGCATTTACTAGCAACTAGCTTTTACACTTTTTTTTAGAGAAAAAGGTATGATTCCAAAACATTATTTACATCGTAAGTATCTTTAAGGAAGAAGGACAATCCCAAACACCAGCTTCAAACTATAAATAAACTGTAACAAAACAAACTGCTATAGTGCTATACAAACTTTAATACAGATACTAGAATTCATGTACCACACTTAGCCTATAAGGCTATGATCACCTTTAGGCTGCCCGTATCGGTGGTGTGAAGGCTCCCGTGAGGGCTCACCGTCACGCGCCACGCCGGTACAGGCAAACCCCCTCACGCGCGACCAAGAGCTAAAAACTATCACAAAGGTGACCCATGCGTTTTTCGGTTATTGTGAAAAAGTGGGCCCCTACAATGCTTTTAAAAAAAAAAAACTTTCCCTAGTGCCATTTTATTTACCTATAAATACCCTTTAAACATCACTATTTTTAAACACAACTTCACATTATACTCTCTGCTCATTCTTTACACAACTTCAAATTTAATCTCACACAACTCAAATAAAAACCTATGGATATGAATTCCGAAGCAAAAATGCTCCAAGACGTTGAAGATTTATATGCGGAAGAAGAAGTTATTCATCGTGACATGAATTTTTTTTAGTAAAGCATTGTCGTTTTTAATTTGTATATCACAAAACAAAACGACAAAAGAGAACCAACATAAATCGAGATTATTATGGTGCTCATGATCGTTTAGTCAAAGCCTATTTTAGTGAGCATCCGATGTTTCTGGCAGTACGTTTCGAGGAGAGGTTCCGAATGAGTCGAAAGCTTTTCACAAGTATAGTTGAAGAAGTAACTATTCATTGTGCATTCTTTCGTGAGAAAAAAGACTGTACGGAAGAGTAGACATTTCCGTTGTTGAAGTGCACCTCCGCAATTCGTCAATTGGCATACGACAACGTTCCTGACGCCCTTGATGAATATTTGCAGATGGGCTAAGCAACTTCTCGTCTATCTTTTAAACATTTTTGTAAGTCTACTATGGAAAAAAAATTACTAGGGTATTTGCGAGGACCCACTGCCACTGATGTTGAAAAGTTATACACGTTTCACGAACAAAAGCACGGGTTTTCGGAATGCTAGGAAGTCTTGATTGTACATATTGGGAGTGGTTTGGTTGTCTAATCGTATACAAAGTGTAATATTGTAGACGTGGTCATGGTCTGAATTCATTCATTTTGCTGGAGGTTGTTGCGTCACAAGACTTATGGATATAGCATGTTTTCTTTGGTGTTTCTGGGGCGAACAACGACATCAATGTTATACATCAATCCCCTGTACTCAACGATCTCAAACAAGAAAAAGCACTAGAGATTTCGTTTGTGGCTAACGCCGTAAGTTACCCATAGGGATATTATCTTTATGACGAGATATATCCGGAATGGGTGACATTTGTTAAGTCGGTTTCAAATTTGGCAGATGATGACCACAAGTAAATACGGTATAAGCGAATGCAAGAAGCGGCAAAGAAAGATATGTAACATGCATTTGGTGCTCTAAAGAAGAAATGGGTCATATTAGTCAATCCCGCACGACCGTATATTAAAGAAAAAAAATCAGGAATATGATGTATACATGCGTCATATTACATAATATGATTATAAAAGAAAATAAGGAGGCGATATCTCCCGATTGGTATTCGGAGGAAGCACATCAACCGGATGACCTCTTACGATCCGATGAATAAAGGCATGGAGTTATCAGACATATCAAATTGTCACAAGCGCATCAAGACCTTCGTGCCGATTTAATCGACCACATTTCTCGTAATGTTTAATTTATGATGTTTTTTATTTTATTTTTAATGTAATGTTTTTTATTTATGAATACTAAAAGTTTTAGTTTTTTAATAAAAATGATTGTTTGGCCGGTGAGGGTGGCGTGACCGATAAGGGTGAATTGTGAAAGAAGGCGAAGTTAAAAAGATGGAGAGATAAAGCTGAAGTGAAAGATGAGTGACGGTGTTTTGGTGTGATTGATAAGAGTAGCCTTAATTCACCACTTTCACCAAGCACTTAAGGATATACTAGAACTATGATTACATTTCCTCTTTGCAAGATTATCTTGAAAGCCTTAATGCATCAACATCCTCATAAAGCAAACAAGATCCTATCACAACTGGGTATCATCATAAAACAGTGTCACTTAGGACTAGTTCAACTCCATCAGCAGCTACATTTCCAAACTCAAACAAGCATAAATAACCTAACCTCCTTCACAGCATTACTTGACTTGTTTGAGAAAGGCCCTACCACTAAGAACTCTTCCAATCATAACTAGTAGACGACTCTATGGATATCAATCAATCCTATACTACATTTCTTATTTGCAAGATTATCCTGTAAGCCAAATGTAGCTACATGACATGAGATCACATAAATTTTATCAAAACACCACCCTTCAAAGATTCAAATTCATTTCACAAATTAGGTTAGTCTCAACTTTTATGCCTCACCCTATTTATCACAATGAATAAGAATCTCATCCCATTCTGCGTAGAACCATATCACTGTTTTATTCAAACTGATCAACCATCAAACTGTTCTCCCAAACACCCTTTTCTAGATAAACAAAACACTTTTTACCCTTTTCCATACACATTCATTATTACCTTCTATTCCTTAGCTACCATTATTGTCACACCCCGCCAAGGCGGAAACGCGAGGCGTAACGTCATGGATATCATCATAACACAATGGTGTCAAAACAGAGAATTTCTAAATGCATAAACGAGTCAAGGGACACAATGTGTCATGACAATATCAATAATCCAATCAAACAAACAAACAACTTCTTGTATTAAAGAAAGTGGGTCTCTCCAATACAAGAATAATAAATCCATGCTCCTAATAAAAATTCAAAACAAATAACATAAGTTCATGCAACCAAAGCAAATAGGGAAGTATGCTCCCATGCACCCTAGCAGTCTCTCTCTAGCCACTTTGCCTAACCTCATTATGCTCACCTGAAAATGATGCTAAAATACGTCAACACATGGTTGGTGAGAGACATAGGTTTAGGACAACAATAAAACTTTAAAACAGAATTACTGTGATTATCAAACAATAAGGACAATTATGCACAATATGAACTTATGCTAACATGCAATCCACATACTGGGTAGGAACGTTACCCCCGATCCATTACAACAACTGGGTAGGAACGTTACCCCCGCTCCATTAATAGTCATGGAAAGGATCCAATATCCAATTCCAGACTCTTGGTACCGATAACACAATATCACAAGGAGTTGATCAGCTCCAAGGATCTTGCCTACATAAGTAGACGATAACACCACATTACCACTCGGGATAAATCCCAAGTCTTGCCTACATGAGTAGACGATAACACCAATATCACATTCAACATGCAACAATAAGTCATATAACAGTAGCATATTGTCCATACACTATTAACCACATAATCACAGCATTCAAAACATCTTTAGATCATAAGCATCATTTTCATCCCAAAATGTAAAGACATTTAAAAATGGGACTATGAAACTCACCTGATTGCTAGCTTAATTCCACAAACGCTTCACAAAATCACGAACAATCTAAACAATACAAGCACAAAATAAGTTACCATCAAATAGGCATTCAACCCAAAATGATGTAACCTCAACTATGATGGATGCCTATGTGATCTATCATAGTCCTATACTTGTTTTATAATCTTATTAAATCTTACATTTACTATTTGCACCTAAACGTTACACTTAACACTTTCTGGTTTTACGCAGAATTTTACTCTCACTTGCGTGCCCTAAACGCACTACTTAAACATTCCCATAATTCAAACCAAAATTCACCATGCTACATATATGACATATGAACCTCTCCTAGCTCTCCCAAAGTCACTACCCTTTTATAAATATCTCAAAAAAATTCATTAATCCAAAGTGTTTAAAATTCGTCCAGAATCTGACCTTCAAAAAGTATGGCATTAATTACCCAACTTAGACCCCTCTCTGACCTTAGCCAAAATTCACAGGTCATACACAATATATGAACTAACTTCCACGTGACTTAGAGCCTCTAACTCAGTGTCTAAGTATTTTTAGGTAAAATCTAAACCAAACTGAATTCGTCACTGGTTTTACACACAGATTTTTGTATTGACCATTTGACCACTTCCGACCATAAAAACTTATGAGGCGGAGTTTATAAAAAGTAGACTCTCTGCGGTTATCTCTAGTATGTTGTAAATTATTTATTTGATCTTTTATGACAAGTTTTGCTCGTTACAATAACTGTCTACTTTTCTGCAGTGAATTACGCATCTAATTTGAGTGATATAACCCTAACGATGCTCAATTTCGTAATCCAATTAAATCTACTGTTTAAGCTAATCATCATAATATCATAAACTTTCTGGAATTTAAAATGCCCCTAAGTTTATAAACTTATTTTAAAACTAAATCCATCATAATCAAGTTACTAGTAAAATTAAACGAACTAGAATTAAAAGTCGAATCATACCTTAAAGCGAAACCCAAAAAAAATTCGTCTTCCCTCTTTTTTCTCCTTATGGCCGGCCAATTATGAATGGGGAGGGTTAAGGGTTTTAACCTTGTATTTATAAGCACCTAGATAGAATCCTAGTCTAAGTCTAACTAGGTTTTAGATTAGGATTAGGATTCTAATTATTTTTCTTTTTTTTTTCTTCTAATTTTTCGGAACACTATTCATCCAATAAATATAATATTTTTTTTTTACTAATAGTATTTACATTTAAAACATAAGTTTTTTTATAAAATCTTAATTAATTTAACTCTTATGTGAATTTTTGTATTTAACGCAAGTTTACTACTTTCTAAAAAATTTTATTCATTTTCCAACATAAACTTCTAAAAATAGAATTTTACTTTCTTAAAGGCTCTGATACCAATCTGTCACACCCCGCCAAGGCGGAAACGCGAGGCGTAACGTCATGGATATCATCATAACACAATGGTGTCAAAACAGAGAATTTCTAAATGCATAAACGAGTCAAGGGACACAATGTGTCATGACAATATTAATAATCCAATCTTTTTGAATGCTCACATTCAATAAATGGATTACCAACACCTCATAAACACATAATAGCACACATAACACATAAAATCACATAAACCGTACATTGCAACAGACATATAAGTCAACACTAAAGGTTTGACTAACATGCTCAAGTCACGGTTGTTACAATTATAACCTGTAGAGAGTTTTTCACTTTCAAACTCATAAACTTGAGTCATATTGTTTCACTAATGATATTCAACAGAACATAAACACTCCTTTGCTCATTAGTGAAAACTCTTCTGTTCCTCTCTTGCTAGACATAATAGACAGTTGCAGCAACAATTAGTATTTATAATTATACGTGTACAAAAGTGGCATCTAAGGAGTTGATCCTCGATAACATTAAGCTATCTTCTTTTGATTGGATATCATGCAGGGTAAGAAAGGCTCATCTAAACTGGATCTACTGGTTCGATAACCCGTGTTCCTCTCTTTGTAAATAATCTTTCTGCTCCCGGCCTCCTAGCTAAATCAGATGTCTGTCGTCATGGCCGATTCACATCGGCTCCATTAGTGAAGGATGACAAAGTTTACTCAGCCGCCCGTGCTCGAGGAAAGTTTTGAGCTTCTACATGTCATTCTTGAAGATTATATCAAAGAAATGAACAAATGTTGAAAAACTAACTCGGTTAAAAGATTCAAAAAAAAAAAAAAAAACAATAATAATGTTTAGAATAATAGCATGTAGTTAACATGAAATGTTGAAAAAGAGCATCAAAATTCTAATTGCTTACATATAAGATTGTCCGACTTTCAGAACTTTACTGGACTTCCATCTCATGCCTTCTCATAATCGGTTTCAGCCTAACTGAGCACGCACATGTTTGGCCTAGGTCCCAACTTGGTACATGTTATGACTTGCCCGACTGACTTTCATCTTTACCAGGTCAAATAGGTAAAAACTTTAGCTATACTATGTCAAGAGACTGCATCGGACCCATTTTTAAAGCCACGCCCAGATAGAGCAACTGATATGATCATCAGCTGAATCTTTCAATTTTGTAACAACGAAAATACATGATAGCTATGATTGTATACGCAATCAATTTAGTTTGGATAAAACTAACAAGATAAATCTGATACATAGACTCGATCAAAACAAATAATCTGTTCATAAGAGAATTGGCATCCATTTTAAGGGCTTGAAGATGAACTAGACGTTTTATTTTAGAGTTGATAAATTAATGTCAATATACTTTCACGTTAAAAAATAGGAAAAGAGAATAGAATCAAGGGATAGGAAAAACATTTGATGCACTTTTCGAAGAGGGTTTGTCATAGCTTCACAGCTCAAATAAGGATAAGTGCCATGAGAAACCAATGTGTGCGAGGACTTCTAAAAGCTCCCTTTTATGAGAAAAAAGAAAAATCATTTACAATACATTTCAAGTACTTCAGAGTTAGTAGTCTACATGCAATTCTTCTCCCACTTTCCAAAGACAAACAACATTTTGACGATTTGTACCCATTTAACTATCTAATAAGGATAGAGTGGCTATAAAAGAAAATTTGTAGTCAAGCAGAAGACAAGATAACATATAGTGAAGAAGATGGCCGCAAAACAATCCTCAGACCTTAATAATGTGCAACATAACTAGTACAGTAGTAACTGAGTCTCTTAAAAATGAATCATGTATCCAAGACTCAGCGTGATAACTAGCTTATTAGTTGAAACATATGTTGTATGCAACAATGGCAATCCTCTTAAAAAAATAGATACTTGTAAGCATACAATACCATTCAAGGTAGGAGGATATATTATACATGTGCTGATGTGCATGTGATAAATGTATATAAGCAAGTAATTAAAAGTGAAGTAATAAAAAGCACAACATGCTCAGTGTTCTTACTTTAGGGTAAATATCAAGAAGCAAATGAGCATAGAGTACATAACACGGTTTACTTAAGACCAAAAAATACTGGACTACAGAATACAAGGTTAACAATGCTCATAAATGCATTCTTAGAGGTTTGCAAATAACAAAAGCAAGATCAAAAATACCTCCTAACAGATGTTTTCTAAAAGATAAATTGATCAGTCTCCACTGGCGCAGCCCTTGCAACCGCAATGGACACACTCAATAACACTTTCCTCCCTCAAGTGCTTGGGAACTCTACAAACACACGTTGTCTGGAAATTGTGATCACGTGGCTGAATGCATCTTAAGCAGCAAAGTCGTTCATACCCAGGCTGAAAATTCCACAACAGAACAATGAGTATGCATGTAAAATGTACACTATCGACAGAGTGTTCATAATAGGACCTTAATTTATTGGAGACAGATTCCAACTACAGGAGGCAAATTTACATATTTACTTATTGATGGGTTGATCTAACTTGCTAAGAAAGAGAATGAGTGAACCAAGCAGAAAGTCACCAATAGTCTGATAATCCACTAAATTGTCACAACCCATTAATATTGTTTATATCCAAAATATTATTAATACGTAGTAAATTGTAATAAAAATTAAAATTATATATAACACATAATTAAGTATAGATCTATAAAACGGATCAATGGAATAGACGTATTTGAGGGTAAATCCCACCTAGCCCAGAACTTTCAACTGTACTAAAAGATGACTCATTTCAACGATTACCCAACCCTTTTTACAGTTAGTTGCACTTGCTCACCCATGTTGATCACTTTCTACAAATATTAAACCCTAGAAAAGGAACAAAGAGGACATTTCTGCTTTGCGAAATCTGGTACACCGTAAACCTATAAAGTATAAACATCTCAATATCTATGAATTAAGTAGCTGGGCAAGATTCTGGGGCCTTAGATTTGGTCGATATTCAACAATACTGATCAAATGCTAAAAACATCTTTGTAACTTCAATTTAATATAAGTTAAGACTGCACAAATAACAATTATGCGGCCCAGAAAATCTTCAGTAAGCAGGTCAATCACATTAACTGATGGAAAAATAAACTATAAAAACTCGCCTTCTTCCATTTGGCAATGAGATTACGGTCTGCATAGCCTTGATCCAAGCAAAACTCGAACAGTTCAGCTGAAATTTCTTTCCTACGATGGTAAAGATCAAAGACGTAGCGACTCTGCTGATGTGCAATTTTAAAGATCGGCCACAGAGCTTCACATTTTCTCTTCCCATCATGTGGATCATTCTCAGCTGTCAAATCAAAAAATGAAAACGTTGACTTCACTCTGCCTTATAAGAAAAGGATTGCTTGATTCTGTACGTATTTCAGACTACGCACTATGCAGCAACAGCAAAGAAGTTTTAAATCACACTAAAAGATTATAAATGTCAAAGACATCAATAATCAATGATGATCAAGATAATTTCAGAAGTAACATTCCCTTGGAAAAGGTTGATAATGGCATATAATAATATAGTAACTTTCTCATAGTTTTAACTCGCACTAGATAGACCATATAAAAAACACCAAAAACCACGTTGTTTTAATACAAACTATACCAAATAAACTACTACTAAATAGTGACTTGGAAACATTTAAACTTAAATCAACCATGGTTTCCGACCTTATGGCCGACTAATCCACAGGGTTTGAACCCAACTTAAATCTTATAGTTTCTTTACGGCGATACTGAAGTATTCAATAATTCACAAAACTAACATGTATGTTATGCCCTAACAAACATGGCAAGTCAATAATGCATGAATGCGACAACCAAAATCTAATCCGGATGAAACTGTTCTACAATAGCATGTTAGTCAAAGTTTGGAGGTTTGTTTGATGACTTTCATATTACAAAAACCAACTTTAAATTTGATCCAAAAAAATCTGTAGCAGTGACGACTTACTAGCATTAGCCCTCTGAAACTTGGTGAAAAAAATATGGTTGCATCATAACGGGACATTAAACAACAAATGTTATATCATTTTCAGAGAAACAAAAAGGCCAACAAGTATTTTAGCATAGTGATAATTCATACCTTCTCTCATCTTTGCCTGTAATTCACGAAGTGTAGGCTCTACGAGCTCCCAGCCCTCTGGGTACTTGACGCGGTTTGTCTTCACCTTAGGCATATTTGTGACTGCATTAATCAATCAGACACCATAAACAAAGCATTTTATACGGCTAATTTAAAATAAGTTTTATAGGGTGAAGAGGTCCATTGTTTTGTGAAATATGGTAAACTTATGCGTCATGCTTATGTGGCATGGACAAGTCTAGTATATTAGAGACATACAAACCATTTTTCAAAATTCTTTCGAGAACAAACAAAAAAAGTGATGTTTTAACATCTGTAAGTTTATCAACCATGATCTGAAAGCGTGACATCAAAAGGCAAGTTTACAAAACTACATAAAAGGGGTCGACGACAGTGAATGCCCTATGAAAAAAACCCATATAAACAGCTTTAAGCTTATTAGCTTATGCATTACGAAACAACAAAGAAAAACCTAGTGTCTCGGTAATATTATTGCGACAATAAAATGCAGTAATGGTAAAAGAACCAAAACGTATTAACACTTGTAGTGGTAGAGATGTACAAAAGAAAGCAGATTGCCGTAAAATTGTGAATAAGCATGACTTGCAAAATAAGCTAAAAAAACTAACTTCTTCTAAAGATGATTATAACCTTAGAGGGTGTTTAGGATTGCTAATTTAGGTTCTCGATGTCTTACTTAAAAGCAAATAAGCCGTTTCTAGTGTTAAAATAAAACTGCTTATTTGCTTATGTAATCTAAATAGCACTTAAAGAAAATCAGGCACCTGCTTAATTACGACGCAGATAAGACAAACAAAAAAACATTAATTTGTTCATAATCTAAAGAAAAATAATTCATTTTCTATGTATGCTAAAAAACAATTAGGGTTCCCTTATAATAAGAAGTAATGAAAAAACTGAGATTATATTATTACTTTTAGGATGAAGAATAAGAAATAACTAATGGTAAGAAAGAGATGTTACCAGATAAGGGTTGTTGTTGTGGTGGTTCCGGTGAATGATGGGATTAGATGTGAGAGTGTCAAAGAGAAGAGTGTTCGGGTGTTTTTTAAAGCTTACTTTTGGGCTTTGCTTTCAATGGTTTGAAAATCGGGTGTATAATCGACTCGGTCGAGTCACCGGGTTAATTCAGTTTTATGCACATGTCCAAACACCACTTTTGTTGTAAAAAACAGCAAAGGACCATGTTTCTGCTAGCCGAGAAGCTCGTAAAAAGCCCGGGATTACATCGGTAAAAAGCTCGAACGAGCAGAGCCTAAACGAGCTTGAGCCTAAGTTTGGGCTCATTTAATAATCGAGCTCGAGCCCGAGCTCTATGAAAAAAGCTCGAGTAGGCTCAAGAGCTTAAACGAGCCCTTGAAATATATATATGTATATATATTGTCTATACGTATAATTATGTATAAACGAGCTTAAAAGAAGTAAATGAACTCGAGCCTTGTGAGATTAACGAGGCGAGCTCCATTAAACTTTTATTTCTTCAACACATCATATAAATTAGTCGAGCTCGAGCTTGTGAAAAATTTCACGAGCCGAGCTCGAGCTTTATATATATAAACGAGCCGAGCTCGAGCTTTGGCATGCTCGAGCTCGGCTCAGCTCGTTTCCACCCCTAGTTTCTATTGTAAACAACAAATAAAAGGTGGAAAACATGATATAAACCTCCATAAACTTTCCAAACAGCCATAAATCCTACGAGATTACAAGTTTTATACTTCAAAAGACAATAAAAAGCATAAACTTTAAGAAGACACATCAATATCTTGCTATTGTGACATTGAAGTGTTATACGCATCAAGTTCACCATCACTTAGGTGACGGAATTCACTATTATCGTCGTTGATAACATCAAATAACGTCACTTTTGTAGCATCATTTATCTCATGTTTCTTACCCATTTTGTATAATTATTGCATGAATTAGTACTTAATTGCTTAAAGTTGTTATTTGCAATAATTATGGAGTAATTGGTGAAGATATGCTAAATGACACACATTTTAGAGCTTAAACGAAGAAATCTGAAGATTACTGTTTTGACTACCTATACGTCGTATCCATCAAGGAAGATACGGCGTATATGTGACTGCATTTCATTAGAAACCACGGAGAATTGAGAAGCAATACGCCGTATCCAGAAAACTCTATACGCCTTATCCAAGATAGAGTATCTAAAGATTCTAGAAGATATTGAATATGGTCCCTACTCCAAGAAACCCCTCAATACGCCGTATTGATCTCAACCAATACGGCATATCGATGAATTTCCAGACACTATAAATACAAAACCCTAAACACGAGTTTAGGGTGTGCTTAAACATATTTTCGAAGCCCTAACCACAAAAGTCTATTTTCAGAAGGCAAGAAAAGAAAAGAAGGTCAAGTAACGTGCTTAATTTCATAGGAAACACCTTGTAATCATCTATACTCTAATAATCGTTCAATTTTTGGTATCATTCATTTAACTCGGTTAGTGTTAGCCTTAAAATATTGAGTCGAACAAGGAAGCTCGGCTATGAAACATGGAAGCTCGGTCTTTACTTAATTATATGTTGTAATAGGCTAGAAAGGGTAAACGGGCTCGTTTATGTAATCTAAATGGTCATGTGTATCGGGCTTAAACCCAACCTGTTGGATCCCGATCTACACTTTCACTTCATATTACGAACCATGAATCGAACCAAGAAACTAGAAAAGAGATAATGGTTTAGAGAGAGAAAGAAGAGAGAGAAAGAAGAGAGAGAGATGAGAGAAAAAGAGAAGATATTTTTAGAAATAATGAGAAGAGATGAGATAGATATTTTTCCAAGTGAAAAATATCTATATATATATATACCCCTACACATTTAATGTGACGCGCAGGATATTTAACTAGGACTCGGGCTCGGGTTTTGCTTGAGATTAAACCCGAAACATATACAATATTAGATTATCTATCTGATACGGATTCGTATACGAGTGGGTAAAAAGGATAAACCTAGGCGTAACCCTAGCGGCAATCGTTCTTGGCCAACCAAGTAACAATCGACGGCGTTGTTCTCCGGCCAACCGAATGAACAAGAAACAAAACTGTTTCGAGAGAAATTCTTTATTCAATTCTTAAAAACTAAACATATCTTTAACAAAAATAATAACATTAAAAAAGATAGATTGACAATTATAAATTGTCATTTTCCCCTTCAATCTCTTCAAAATAATTAAACACTTGACTTCACGTGTTGACCGAAGAACCGACGGCTAAGCCAGAGGAGTCGGAGCTCGAACATGCCCTGCATCATTCTCCTCCTCTTGAAAAAAACTCGTCCTCGAGTTTTATCCTTCCAAGTCTCAAACTCTGAAACTTTCTAACCCCCCTTCGTTTCTTTAACACGGCTTCTCTTTGGAGAATCACGTTCCATCATGCCAACCATTCGATGATCTTGAAGGTGAAGTGACATCATCCTCACTCACGTGGCCGTTGCCTCAGGCGGCGACTCTACGGTTAGCTTGATTTTGGAATCCGTCTTGAATTTCCTTTACTTTTGTAAGGAGGTCTTCATTCCCTACGACACATGGTCCTCATTGGTTAGTCGAGTCGTTGCCTCGGTCGGCGAATCTACGAGCTATGTAACCAAATGGCTTTCCACGTCGCACGGATCGGGATCGTTGCCTCAGGCGGCGTTCTACGATTACCACCCCTCGGGGGTCTTCCACGACGAACACGTCCGGCCATTCGTACCTAGCAGCTCTGATACCAAATGATGGCGATATCGTTGTGGTAATGGAAGAAACCACACAATAACAAGGACAAGGAATTCGATAAACCCTCAAGGAGAGCCCAACCGGGACTTCAAGAGAAAAACTCTCTTTTTCTATAAACTCTCATATAACCCTATTTTTCCAACACCCTAAAACCTATTTCATTTATAGGGTAAGAAAGTCAAATAAATCTTTGAATAGAGAAAGCCAAATACATCTTTGACTTTCAATAAAAAAACTAATCATTCCTAAAATCTAAAACATATCTTTTAAAAAATTAATTAAATTACATAAGATAGATTGGACAATTATAAATTGTCATTTTCCCCTTCAATCTCTTTTCAAATAAATAATTAAAACATTTGACTTTCACGTGTTTGTTCCCGAAGTTAGAACCGACGGCTATGCCAAGAGGGAGTCGGAGGCTCGAACATGCCCTTGCATCATCTCTCTCTTGAAAAAAACTCCGTCCTGAGTTTTTATCACTTCAAAGTCTCAAACTCTGAAACTTTCTAACCCCCCTTGTTTTCTTTAACACGGCTTCTCTTGGTGAATTCACGTTCCATCATGCAACCATTCATGATCTTGAAGGTGAAGTGAATCTCCTCCAATCAGTGCCGTTGCCTCACGGCGGCGACTCTACCGGTTAGCTTGATTTTGGAATCCGGTCTAGAATTTCCTTTACTTTTGTTAAGGAGGTCTTTCATTCCCTACGAACTATTGGTCCTCATTGGTTAGTCGAGTCGTTGCCTCGGTCGGCGAATCTACGAGCTATGTAACCAAATGGCTTTCCACGTCGCACGGATCGGGATCGTTGCCTCAGGCGGCGTTCTACGATTACCACCCCTCGAGGGTCTTCCACGACGAACACGTCCGGCCATTCGTACCTAGCAGCTCTGATACCAAATGATACGGATTCGTATACGAGTGGGTAAAAAGGATAAACCTAGGCGTAACCCTAGCGGCAATCGTTCTTGGCCAACCAAGTAACAATCGCACGGAATACGGGCCATCGCTTGCCTCAGGCGGCCGTTCTTCGATTACCACCCTCGATGAAAACACGGTCCGGCCATTCGTACCTAGCAGCTCTCTGTACCAAATGAGGCGATTATCGTTTGTGGTAATGGAAGAATACCAAAATAACCAAATTAACAAAGGAATTTCGATTAACCTCAAAAGGGTTGCCACAACCGAGGGGGACTTCAGAAGAAACTCTCTTTTTTCTATAAAACTCTTCTTAACCTATTTTCAACACCTATACCTCTTACATTTAGAGGGTAAGAAAGTCAATACAATCTTTGCTAGTGAATGTCAATTACAATCTTTGACTTTCAAATTAAAGAAACTAATTCATCCAATCCTTATAATCTAAACATATCTTTTAACAAAAAATAATAACATTAAAAAAGATAGATTGACAATTATAAATTGTCATTTTCCCCTTCAATCTCTTCAAAATAATTAAACACTTGACTTCACGTGTTGACCGAAGAACCGACGGCTAAGCCAGAGGAGTCGGAGCTCGAACATGCCCTGCATCACTATCGAGCCCGATTCCCGATATTATCCTATTACAACATTAACTAATTAAAGACCGAAGCTCCATCGTAGAGTGACCGAACTTCCTTGTTCGACTCAATAAATTGAGGCTAACACAACCAAAACCGGAGCCCAGCCCGTGTTTGAAAAGCTAGGCGTCCAACTTAAGGAGTCTAGGTATAAGTACCCCTCTCCAAGTGTGGAGAAGGTGTTGGTTCACTTTGTATGTTTCACACTTTGTGCAATTCAACCATTTCATTTTTCTCTCTCTAAACATCTCTCTTATTTTCTTTTCTTCTCATCTTCTATCTTTATTTCTTATCTTTGATTCTTACAACATGGAAGTGAAATGATATATCATTGTGTATGTATGATGGTGAAGTGATTTACGGATTTTACTAAATCAAGAAAACCGTAAAAATAGAATTATTGTTGGTGAAATCGTTGTTGTTGTTGAAGAACTTGAACTTTTGTTAACGATTTGTGGGCTAAAACGATGAACGGTGCACAAATTTTGAGCTTGAAATGATTAACGGTTGATCAAAACTCAAATAAGGACAAACGGTGCATAAACGATTCACTTTGGAGGGCTAACGGCTAAATTATAACTATTAAGGACAAACGGTGTAAGGTTGTTTTAACAAAGAGGTTAAAAAAAACAAACAAAGGATGAAGGGTGAATTTGAATTAAAGTCCAAGGTCTGCATGTGTCATTTTCAAATTCTTGTTAATTAAGAAATGAATTCCCTCCATTTTTCTTATCACCTTCGTTTAAAAATGAGATAAAAGAACACGATTGTATATTTAATCATTTAAACTTGTTCGGTTATCGTCGGTGAAATCCGAATATACCACGTTGATCGAAACGATGTCACGATCACAACGGTCTAAGTTATAAGTCGTGTAGTCAACCGATACTCGAAACCGAAAACCGAAAATTTGTTAAAACGTGAAGATTTTGTTCTTGTGTGTATTAGTTCGGTTCAAGCTAGAAGAAACTCGTTCGAAAATGAACTCGTTTGGTGGATAAAGAATCAACTCGTTCGGTCCTTGAGATTTCGAGTTCGTTCGGTTGTCACAAGGTTGTTGGCTCGTTCGGCTCTAGTGGCAGGGTACTCGTTCGGTGATCTTTGAAATGTTACTCGTTCGGTGATCTTCGGAATGTTACTCGTTCGGTTCTAGTCGTGTTCCACTCGTTCGGTTCAAGAAGTTTCTAACTCGTTCGGTCCTTGAGAGAAATCACTCGATCGGCTCTTTAAAAGATTACTAGTTCGGTTGAGCTTTGAAATAGCACTCGTTCGGTTGAGACAACAATAAACTCGTTCGGTCCTTGAGTGTGACTAGTTCGGCTCTTCCTTAAAAAAAGAAAAAAAATGACAAAAACAAAACGCACCCTACTTGTTAATGAGAAAGATGGTGTTCCAAGTAACGAAACACAAAAATATGTTTTGTTACCTTAAAACCAACAACAGATCAATTGAAAAAAAAACAAAACAAAACACTCACGTTTTTTGACCCATATCACAACAAAATGTTTTTTTTGTCTTTCAAAAAGGATGTGTGGGTTTTTTTTCAAACAAAAACAAACGCACCCTGATTACGAGAAAAAAAATATCACGAAATGAAAACAAAAACAAATTAGCCGAATAATAAGCTTAAAAAAATTTACCACAAACAAATCACTAAACTCACCCGAGGCGACTGATACCAAATGTCGGATCCCGATTTACACTTCATATAACACAACTATCACGGATCAAGAACTAGAAAAGAGATAATGGTTTAAAGAGAGAAAGAAGAGAGAGAGATGAGAGAAAAAGAAGATATTATTTTTTTAGAAATAATGAGAGAGATGAGATAGATATTTTTCCAAGTGAAAAATATCTATATATATACCTCTACACATTTAATGTGACGCGCGGGATATTTAACTAGGACCCGGGCTCGGGTTTTGCTTGGGATTAAACCCGAAACATATACAATATTAGATTATCTATCGAGCCCGATTGGAAGCACGGTCTTTATTAAATATATGTTGTAATAGGCTAGAAAGGGTAAACGGGCTCGTTTATGTAATCTAATTGGTCATGTGTATCGGGCTTAAGCCCAACCAAAACCGAAGCCCAGCCCGTGTTTGAAAAGCTAGGCGTCCAACTTAAGGAGTCTAGGTATAAATACCCCTCTCCAAGTGTGGAGAGGGTGTTGGTTCACTTTGTATGTTTCACACTTTGTGCAATTCAACCATTTCATTTTTCTCTCTCTAAACATCTCTCTTATTTTCTTTTCTTCTCATCTTCTATCTTTATTTCTTATCTTTGATTCTTACAACATGGAAGTGAAATGATATATCATTGTGTATGTATGATGGTGAAGTGATTTACGAGTTACCTACATGTGGCATCATAGCCTCGGGTAGATAGGTGATAAGTTTTGTGGTTTTCATTCTTAGTTCGAGCTTATTTTTAAGCTTATAAGCATTCAGTTTTGGTTGTGAGTTAAGCTTTGGAGTGTAATACTTGTGCTTTCTTGTTTTACTCTCCTATAACTTAGTTGGTACTTACTTTTGTGGCTTATTTTTCTTCGAATCAAGCTTATTAGTTCGTGCTTATTTGTTCTTGGTTAAAGTTTTGTATTGTTGTTTAAGTCAAAAAAAGCTTTGCACTTTCCTTGTTTCATCCAGTTATATCTTATTTTCTTAAGCTTTCATAGCTTATTCGGTGTAGTTATAGCTTATTTTGTGCTTTAACAAAGGTTTTCTAGCTTATTCTTAAGAAGTTCTTGATGGCGATTTGATTTAATCAAGCACCTTTCTTTGTAGCGGTTTGGTTAACGTTGTACACTTAGGTTTGTTTGCTGAATTCGTGCTCAACAACAGGTTGTGTACTTACGTTTGTCTTATTGTCGAATTGCAACAAGCAAACAAAAGGTAAGAAAGGGACATCGAAAAGGACTTGTTGAGAGTGATTGCCGGCGGTTTGCCTTTTATAAGTAGCGATTTGGTATACAAAATTGCCAGCGGTTTACTCAGTTTGATAGCCAGAGGTTTACAGGTAAAGGTAGCGGTTTAGGACAGGTTGTGGCGGTTTACATTTTTTCTTGGCCTATCTAAACAAACCTCTGCCCAATTTAAAAGTTGGCAGCGGTTTGGTGTTAAGTTTAGATAGCGGTTTATCTTTTAAAATAGGCAGCGGTTTGATAGAGTTTTAAGCCAACGGTTTGTTAAATTTTTTAGGCAGCGGTTTGCATAAATTAACAGGCAGCGGTTTGATCTTTGATTCTTGCCAGCGGTTTGTCTCCAATGCCAGCGGTTTGGTTTTTTTAAGGTGGCGGTTTGGTCATCAATTACGTGGTGGTTTACCAATCTAGTAGTGGTTTGCAATTTTGTAGTGGTTTACCAAATTTGGTAGTGGTTTGCTTAATTTCTTGGCAGTGGTTTGGTCAAACACTTAGACAAAATTAAACACTTAGACAAACCTCTGTGACAACCAAACTTGGACCATTAATAATCAAGGACTTATAATTTACACTTGGACTTAAAAAGACAATTAACTCGTACAATCAACTAACACCTTACATACGCAACACATTTATACATTCACCGAGTTTCTTCTTCGATTTTGTAAATATCTCGATCTAACAAGCCCATTCTTTTCTCGGTTTAAATCATAGATTTGTAAAATCCCGTGGACATTAATTGCATTCATTTAACCACAACTTCAATCACAACACATCTACTTAAGATCCTACAAATCATTTTCACTTCAATTCACGATACAATGGAAATGATAGATACTTTATCTTCGTGTTTTAATTCGGAAGAACAACAAATGCAACTAATTCAAGATAAAGCAAAAAAGAGTTGCATGGTATCTTTTCGACAACTTCATTCACACCTCAAGCTTCTTTCAAACAACGACTTAAAAGGAACTCGAACCGAGTGTGGATTCAAACGCGCATTTGCGACACTCTTTGGTCAAGATGTTGATACTTTCACACGCACAATGTTCCTAAACGTGGATCAACTAGAAAAGCAACTTGACAAAGAATAATTTCAAGAGATTAGATCCATGGCTACTTTTAAAGTACTCGAGACACAGTTTCAGATGTTCATCAAGTCACAGATTTATTTGGATGATGAATATGTTATAATGATACACAAGTACTTTCTAGAATACACTCAACTCGAGATTCGAGAATTCCGTGATACAATGATCCATCACATGGAATCTGTTAAGAAGTCGATTGATAAAAGAACACTGCATAAAAGAGAGTATGACAGCAGGGTGAATGAAAGACATATCCAGACAACAAAGGAAAAGGTTGATACGAGTAAAGTATTGGATGCTAGTTTGGTTAACACAAAAAGCAGTGGGACAGAATCTGAAAAGCAGGATACAAGCAGCAGTTTAGGGAATGATGCATATACTGATAATGCAGATATCAAACCCGTATATGACGAAGAGCCAATGGATGAGGTACAATTGACTGCCGAATGTAATGTATTTACTACAGGACAACAACATTTTGAGCAACCTAAATTCAATAATGAAGGAGAGGTTGACCAGAATGCTGAAAAATGTCATGACACATGTCCTTTGCCTGCTAAATTAACTAATAACCAGAAAACTGAACTCTCAAATCAATCTCTCGAGTCTGAAAATATTTGTCTAAAAAAGACCGTTGCCCAATTTCAAAAAGATTTTTCAAGAATGGAAGCACATTGTGTTAATATTGAACTTAAATATCAAAATCAAGCTTTAAAAGAAGGGCAGTCAATTTTCGAATGTAAAAAGTAATGATGCCAAGGTTAAACATGACATAGATGTAATTGAAACAATAAACATCGAAATGGAACATAAAGTGGCTAAATTACTTAAGGAAAATAAGACTTTAAAAAAGCATTACAAAGATCTGTATAATTCTATCAAAGTAACGAGAACTAAGACTATAGAACAGACAACTTATTTGATTGCTAAAAATGATGAATTCAAAGCTCAACTTTAGGAAAAAGGATTTTCAATCGCAGCATTAAAAAATGAGTTAAGAAATTTAACACGAAATAGTGTGAATACTAAGTTTGTTAAATCATCTATCTTGGGAAAACCGGTTTTACAATCACTAAGAAACCAATTAGTTGTTAGACAACCGACTGCGTTTAAGTTCGAACGACCTAAATCTTCAAAACCACGGTTTGCCTCCCAAGTTGACGTGAACAACGATTTGCTAAAACCAGTCACTACACATTATTTGCCTCAGGAAAGAAAATCTGCCTTTTCAAAACCTCATTACATGATTGCACCTAGCTCATCTAGATATAACTCAAATGACATGGTTCATAATCACTACCTAGAGAAAGCTAAGAAAAAGACACAAGAAAGCGGTAGGAATTCAAGACCTAGTGTGATGCCTTCTGCTAGATCACAAAGCACATCTAATGGTAGCAAACCAAAACCTAGGATCAATTACCAAAATTCTAGGAATTGGCCAGCATCTAAGAGTAGTTGCGTAACGACAAAGACTGTGCCATAGCAGAACACTCTAGGAATTTTTCTGACACCAAACATTTTGTTTGCTCGACATGTCAGAAATGTGTCTTTAATGCAAATCATGATTCTTGTGTAACAAAATTCCTGAATGAAGTCAACTCACGTGCTAAGGTACCATCCCATATGACAACACAAAGATACAAACCCATATAGCAAATAAGTATTGCAAAGAAACCAGAAAGACAGATCCCTACAACACATAGGTTTTCAACCAAAAAGACTTCCGATGTGCATAAGAAAACATTTCCTAGATCTTGTCTTAGGTGGAAACCAACGGGCAGAATTTTTAAGACAGTTGGTCCTCGATGGGTTCCTACTGAAAAGATATTCACATCTAGCACAACCAAGGTTGACAGTGAACCCACTAATGGTTCAAATGAAGATATCACTAACCAATATGAATGCGAACAAACTCTTGATGTCAGTGCAGGTACTCTTTACTTAAGTGCAGGTACATACTTCAATCCTAAAAAAGAAGGACTTAGAGTTTGGTTGTTGAAAAGACTGATATCTTAGAAACCAAGCTTTTTTCAAGGAATTGTGATCATGTATAAAGGTATTGTGTTTGGAGTGTTTGCATGGCTGCGGCTTGGTATGCAGTCAATCTTTGCATGGAGGTGGTTATTTTGGCGGTTCGTTCGTCTAGTTGGTTTATTTGTTATTAGGATTATTTGCTGATGGTGGCTAGTTAGTGGAGAACGAGGCGGGCACAGGCGGAGCTTTTTTATTGGGGACCTGTAAAAAGGTGGTTTGGGGTTATAGACTATCGTTACGTTGTGTTGGCATGGGTGGGTTTGGTGGGAGGGGGTGGGAAGGTGGTTCTAGACTTGTGGGAAGAGAGGATAGTGGTGGTTGTCGAGGTGGGGTGTTGGGTTTTTGAGGCAGGGGTGGGTGGTTAAAGAGATTGGTGGTTTCTTGGAGGGTGAAACTTACTAGTCGTTATGAGTGGTTTTGGGTGCGGGTGGAGGTTTTGGGATCGTTGTTGGGGTAGTGGTTCTGGCTCAGGTGCGAGCTTTGGTGGTGTATTGGTACAAGCGAGGGGGGTGGTAGTCTTGGGGTTCGGAGGTTGGTTTATAAGTGGGTGGGCGAGCCTGGGTGGGTTTGTGGAGGAGTAATGGATTTGATGCTGGCTATTGGTTAGTTGTTTGGGTGGACTGGGGGGGTGGGGGGGACTGTTTGGCATTGAGGTTTTGGTCGGGGTTGTGTGAGGTGGGGGGGGATGCGGAGGGAATGTTGTTTGGTCTTTTTATTGGTTCTGGTAATGGTCAGTGGTCTTGTTTTATCGAGGAGGTATGTTGTCGTGTTGTATGGTTTGTACTTGGGGATTTTTGAGGTTGCAGGTTTTCATACGATTATTCTTTTTGTTATTTATTTTCTGTATAAGCGGGGAATATGATCTCTGTGTCGTTGTTTGGGGTTATTTTGTGGTTTTTGGTCTTTATTGTAGGTCGCTTTGGTTTGAGGTTCTAAGACTTGGTACGGTGGGGTGTAGAGGGTGGGGAGTGGGTTTTGGGTAGGGTTTTATGGCTGTTGGGGGTAGTGGAGGCAGAGAATTGGGTGTGGGGTTTGGTTATTGGGGGGACTGGAGGTTGAGTGTTTGGTTGTGAGAGGTAGGGTTTTGACTGATGGAGAGGTTTAGTTGTGTGGGCGGGGTGTTGGTGGATGTTGGGGGTAAAGGGGAGTGTAGTAGATTCGGTGTTTTGTTTTTCCCGGTGGATGGATTTTAGGCTTGGCGGTATGGAGAGGGGGATTAGATGGGGGTGGTGATGGTGTTTTATGGGTTGTATATTTCGTGACTTGGGCTTTTTGAGAGCCTAGACTGGGACAGTGTTATGGCATGGCCTGATGATCGGGACACTGGCGATTTCGTTGGACGGTTAATGGTTTTTGGTGGGGATGGGTTGTGTGTTCTCGGAGTGTGTGGGGGGGCGTCTATTTTGGTACTGTGAGTAGGGTTCGGTCGTTTGAGATGGGTAGGGTGTGGTTGAGTGGTGGGGTGGTCGTATATGTTTTAGGGTGGGGGATTGTTTTCTAGGGGCCAGGATATATTTTTCATTGTATGTTATGTGGGGCGATGGGTATCATTTTTTAGGAGAAGGGTTATCTCTATGTTATGCGAGGGTTTTTTTTATTGTTGCTGATTATAGTTGTCGTATTCGGTGTAGGTATTTTAACTGATTTTTGAATTTCTTATGTATGATTTAGTAATTTTTGATTATTATATCTTGACTTTACGGTATTTTTTTTCTATTTGAATAGTTATTTGAAAACTTTATTGAGAATTTTAATTTCGATCAGGAGTGTTTATGTGATATCTCTATTTGGCTCGTCGGTTTTTCGTAATTGTTTAATTACTATGTTAAGAGATGTTGATTTTTAGTTCAATTCTAGGATTATGATCTTTTTCACATGAAGATGTATGATATAGTTTTTTATTGTTTTGATCACTTGTTGTTGGATTTTCAGCGTTTGGATCGATGGGTTTGTGTTGTTCGACTCGGTTACGAGGTTATGAGATGGCAGAGATGTCGTTGGGAATTAGGGGGTAATTATGTCTATATACTTTTTAAGATGTTCTAACACTGGCATGGTTTTCCATTTGATCTTTTTTGTGCTTAGTGCTCATGCCTAAATATGAGTGGTTTTATTGTCAGTTGACAAAAAAGTGAAATTTTATTATCTATTTTAATTATTGCTGTTTTCTCTTGTTCTTTTGAACATCTTAAAGCGTAAATTGTACATTTCGTGTCATTGTTTTATTTGATGTCAAATTTATGTACGAGCGGATGGGTTTTATTTAAAAAGGAAGGACTTAGAGTTTGGTTGTTGAAAAGACTGATATCTTAGAAACCAAAGCTTCAAGGAATTCTGATCTGATGAACAAGCAGAGACGTCGGTTGATAATCACACTTCAGGCCTCGTTCTCTAATGAAAAAAGGCATCAGACTATGAAAACTCTAGCCCCGCGCCCCAACTACAAAATGTTTCTCCTTCAGCAGACACAACAACTTCGTCACAACAAGAGTTGGATCTTCTTTTCGGTCCTTTGTACGATGAATTTTTTAATGCAGGTACTTCAATTGTCAACGAGTCTTCTTCTCCCATCGACAATTCTAACAACAAGACACACCAACTACAACGAATATTCACTCTTCAACAGAACCAACATCTCCAACTACAACTGTTCATGCTGAGGAAAACAACGATAATCAAGCAACAGATACACAGTTTCAACAAGATGAATTTATCAATCCTTTCTGTACACCGGTACAAGAAGTTGCTGAGTCTTGCTCACGCAATATTGATAATTCAAACATGCATACCTTCTATCAACCACACGATTTCGAATACCGATGGACCAAAGATCACCCGCTAGAACAAGTTTATGGAAATCCATCCAAGCTAGTGAAAACAAGACGACAACTTGCAACAGATCCTGAAATGTGTATGTTCGCGCTCACCGTGAGTACTGCTGAACCGAAAAACATTAAGGAAGCAATGGCTGATTCCGCATGGATCAAGGCAATGCAAGAAGAGCTTCATCAGTTTGATAGACTACAAGTCTGGGAACTCGTCGACAAACCTTTTGGCAAGACTGTCATCAAGCTAAAGTGGTTATGAAAGAACAAAAAGGATGAAGATCAAACAAATATGCTTAGGAAGAGGGTATTGATTTCGAGGAATCATTTACTCCAGTTGCTTGCTTGGAAGCTGTTCGGATTTTCGTCGCCTATGCTGCACACAAGTCTTTTCCAAGTTATCAAATGGATGTGAAAACAACATTTCTTAGTGGTCCACTGAAGGAGGAGGTTTATGTTACACAACCAGATGGGTTCGTTGATCCTGCTCATCCAGAAAAAGTTTACCATCTAAGGAAAGCTCTATATGGATTGAAGCAAGCTCCGAGAGCCTGGTACGATGAACTCTCAAATTTCCTGATGTCCAAAGGTTTTACTAAAGGTACCATTGACCCTACTCTATTCATGATAAGATATAGGGAGAACATTCTACTTGTGCAAATTTACATCGATGACATTATTTTCGGGTCTACAAACCCTAAATTTTCTAAACGATTTGAAAAATTAATGCACAATAGATTTGAGATGTCATTAATGGGGGAAATGAAATTCTTTTTAGGACTTTAAATCCACCAATCCCCACGAGGTATCTTTATCAATCCGGCCAAGTACGTTTTAGAAATACTTAAAAAATATGGTATGGATAAAGGTAAAAGAATTGGTACACCAATGGCTACTAAACCTAAACTGGATGCAAACTTGAGTGGAAAACTCATAGACCAAACTGACTACCGTAGTAAAATCGGGTCACTCATGTATCTGAAATCTAGTAGACCAGACATAATGCAAGCAGTATGTTATTGTGCACGTTATCAAGCAAGACCGAAGGAAAAACACCTCAAAGAGGTTAAAAGGATCTTTCGATACTTAAAGGGTGCCATTAACATGGGACTCTAGTATCCAAAGGATTCTGGCTTTGAACTAACAGATTTTTATTATACCGACCATGCCGGATGTCTTGATACTCGCAAAAGCACTTCTGGAGGTATACAGTTCCTAGGTGATAAGCTAGTCAGCTAGATGTCAAAGAAACAGGACTGCACTGCAACGTCATCAGCAGAAGCTGAGTACGTGGCGTTATCTGCAAGTTGTGCTCAAGTAATGTGGATGAGGACACATCCTAAGGATTATGGCTTCAACTACAACAAAATACCATTATATTGCGACTCTCAGTCAACCATAGCAATCTCATGCAACCCCGTGCAGCACTCCCATACCAAGCACGTCCATACTCGCTACCATTTTATCAAGGAACATGTTGAAAACAATATAATTGAATTGTACTTTGTCAAAACTGAATACCAATTAGCTGATATGTTTACTAAAGCCTTACCCGAAGATAGCTTTCAGTATTTTGTCAAACAAATTGGTATGAGATGTTTGACTCCAGCAGAACTGGAGGTTCTGGCAA
The DNA here is from genome assembly GCA_026074375.1 of Tanacetum coccineum. Taxonomy (NCBI): domain Eukaryota; kingdom Viridiplantae; phylum Streptophyta; class Magnoliopsida; order Asterales; family Asteraceae; genus Tanacetum; species Tanacetum coccineum. The sequence goes on along the minus strand of BQNB010011452.1, from coordinate 11,390 downwards.
ATGAATATGCTTGATATATTCTTCAAACATCGACTTGTAAATATTTTTGAGAAAAGAAAAATACAAAAATATAAAACCTATAAAACCAAATACAAAAATATAAAATTTCAAAAAGAAAATATAAAATCAAAAAATCAAAAATTTCCAAAAAGAATCTTCTCGACATGTCTCCTGGAATCGATAACATTTACGTACCTAGAAATGTCGATTAATATTGACACGGGTGTGTAAATGAAGTTCGAGCAAGAGCTTTAAATGCTTTCAAAATATGTCATTTCTATTTTTCTTTATGACATGTAATCACTCTCGGATTACAACTCGGACCCGAATGACAAAGGGGAGTGTACGTTTTAGTGCGCTTATCCTTAGCGTTAGAAGAAAAGTCTTCTAACATGATGTTTTTCAAAAGTTAAACACAATTTTTCAAGAATTTCCATGACAATTGTAAACTCTTTCAAAATTGTGTTTCACACTCCACTCTCATGCGCGCGCGTGAGTTTTAGCAAGAACAATTATTCACCTTTGTGTCATCTTCAAAATGAGTCAATGTTTGAGGGGTTGTTTTTCAAAAAACAAAGTTTTAATGATTTTGGATACATCATCTCACGATAATTCTTATATATTCAAAACATTATCAAAAGTCTCTTAATAACAAATCAGTAACAATGACATAAAATACAATAGAATATTTGTTAAGAGGGTTTGCACACATGGTACGTTAGGTACATTTATATATCTCACGCCTCACTTTTATATTCAATATTACAAATTTGGTATCATTTTTTTGGTGTCAAACATATGTAAAATTGAGGGAGAGCAAGAACAAACGTTCCAAATAATTCATGCTGAAATAGTTTTCTCCACAAAATTTTCATGACAAATTTTAATCACCTGGTATTTCAAAAACTAAGTGTATTAGTATTTAAAATAAGGGGAGAAATGTAATTAAAATGTGATCTTGAAAATAATAAGTGATCTAATCGACTCAAAGCACTTTGAAGTCATAAGGCTTTATACTCTTTGGAAAAGGTTTTATGGTTACGATCTTATACCCAACAACATCTTAATTTCACGATGATTCTGAAGTCATAAGGTGGTTAGGTTATGTATTAGTCCAATGATCCAACCAGAACCGGAGGGATCTACCCAAGGACAATCCATAGTTAGAAATAACAGTCCTTAGGTATGATTGGAGATGAATGAGAACATGAATAATGCCGACTAAGATTAACTAACACTAGGTACAATCATAATCAAGGTGTTAGTATTGAGCTCTTGGTAAGCATTAAAGGGGTTGAAGAATTAAAAAGAAATGTATGGATAAATGGTGAAAAAAGCAGCCTTCCACACACTTTAGGCAGAAACGCGGTCAACACATAATCTATCAGATTCACAAAGATGAATTCTGGTATTGAAGACAAGACATCATGGACCCAGTGATGCACTACACACCCTTCTCATCCCATTCAAGTTCTCTCACAAAAGCTTGTCCTCATTTCACGAATAGCACAACGATTTCTATTGACTACTTACTACGAGTAGTTTGAATTGAATAGGTGGTAGTCTGCTCCAGCCTCCGAGTACTAAAAACAAAATGACTGATCGAGTCTAAAGCCAAGAGATCAATAAAAGAAATCTCATTAGGACACATTCCATGACAAACACTTGTTGAACACCAATAAGTTCACAAGCTGTTAAAAAGATTCCTACGCATTATCCTTGTGATTTTGCTAGAACATTCAAAGTGATGCTCTTTAGTATTTACAGTGACGATTGGAAATCCTTCCAGAGTTAACCTCAAACAGCTCTGCGGTAGGCGACTTGCGAGATTCTATATGAATCAAGCTTGTGTCAACTAGATATCGATTTGGTCCAGTAAATGAATTATGGACTCAAATCAGAAAACTATGTAAACTGATCTGATTTCACTCATACCGTGTTGTCCTGCTTTGGAGCGTTCTGGTATTTCAATCAGAAAGATAGTAACTATCTAATTTACTCATATCGTGTTGTCTGCTTTGAGACGTTCCGGTATTGAGAACAAGCAAGCATGGTGAATCTAATACATCTGTGTTAGATGATCTTACGCTTTAAGCTAGAAACCCTGTCAAGGAGAATCTTTAAATCTACCTGATTACAGGTACAATATTTATACTATAAAACGGTCCTACAAAACCAGAGGTTAATGCAACCGAATCTCGACAAATGACAAAGCTATATTCGTCCATATCTACTGTTTATCACTAACATTTAAATGCAGGTACAAACGACGGTGTTGCAACCTCATTCCAGCAGAGTCCGATTCATTACCACATGCTCATGCTCAAACTACAAAGACATACTATAAGCATCAAGATTCAAGAATCAAGAAAGCTTAAGTTCATTCAAAGACAAAGACTTCTACAAACTCTGATATTCAAGATCTTCCTTTAAGATATCAAGTCTATCAAGGGAGATTGTTAGCAAGCTTTCAAGAAGATGCAAAGTATGAGCATGTTGGTCAAGACATAAGCTCGCAAGATGGCAAAGACGACAAAGACAAACAAGGAAAATATTTAAAGATCTCGGAACAAAAGACAAAGTCGAAAGACAGTGACAAAGGCTCAAGATCAAAGATCACATTGCATGAAGGAACAAGCCTACAACATAATAAAGACCAAAGATTCAAGAACTCAACGACAAAGCAATCTCAAGAAGTTCAAGGAAGCAAGATTCAAGATCTCACCTCAGGAATTTGAAGATCGCACATTAGGGGAGATTGTTAGCTTCAAAATATGTTTTTGAACATGCAAGCTCAGAATCTGCAGGAAGCCTCGCTTCGGGGGAGATTGTTAGCCTCAAAATATTGAGTCGAACAAGGAAGCTCAGCTACTAATCATGGAAGCTCGATCTTTACTTAATTATATGTTGTAATAGGCTAGAAAGGGTAAATGAGCTGGTTTATGTAATCTAATTGGTCACATGTATCGGGCTTAAGCCCAACCAAAACTCGAGCCCGACCCGTGTCCAACTTCAGGAGTCTATGTATAAACACCCCTCTCCAAGTATGAAGAGGGTGTTGGTTCACTTTGTATGTTTCACACTTTGTGTAATTAAACCATTCCTTTTTTTTCTCTCTTTTGTTTATCTCTTTCTTGTTTCTCTCTCTAAACATCTCTCTAACTTCTCTCTTATTTTCTTTTATTCTCATCTTCTATCTTTATTTCTTATCATTGATTCTTACAACATGAAAGTGAAATGATATATCATTGTGTATGTATGATGGTGAAGTGATACGGGTTACCTACAGTTAGGTTACCTTGGTTGATTCGTTTATTAGGTTTGTATTCAATACAATGGTTATTGGCTAATATCTTTAGTTATTAGCCATGTTTATGAAGATTTAGTGTTTGGTTTGTTTATTTTGATTACTTAATTTATCGTTGATTGTGATTATGTTTATCAATTTATACTCATTTACGTGCTTAAGTATGCGACCTATCATTTAACTGGATCTAGGAATGCAAAATATAGAGCTAGCTAGATGCCGGAATAGCTCTCTATATTCGTAATTTATATATCTAGAATCATAGGATCATAAATAATGACATATCCTTGCCATTGGTTTAGTGAACAAGTTGGACTAGCAGGTGACCTGGGATCAATAAATGACGTTCTGATTCTCTTGGTAAGGACTTGGACAGTGGACTACTAGTATGTAAGGTGCTAGTAAGCAGTAAGTTAGTAAAATCTCGCTGAGTTAGGATTCGATAAGATCACTATTATTGCTTTCCTAAGATAGATTATAATCAACAAAAGATTGCTTTATGCGGATGCGTTTAATTGTGACAAAATTAGCGTGTCTAGGTTTTAGGAAGAAGTACCGCCTAGATCTAGAAATGATATTCCCCTCGAGATAAGTCAATCATTGCACTAATAAACAAATCTGCGTTTTAATTGGATTGATCATGGTTAATACAGTTTCCTTATAATAGGCTTGACTGCTCTTCTATATTCTGATTATCTGCTTGCGTGTGTTATCGTGACTAAAGTAGGTTTAAGTTACCACCAAACCCGTGCCAGTCTCTCAGACTGAAAACCCCTTCTATCCGTTAGAATTAGGTTTAACATAGGTTTAACTTAGAATTAACTTAGAACTAACATAGACAACTTAAATACTGGTAGACTTAGGAATTAACGCTCTCGCTCTTAGTGATCGACACCTTACTTACCAACGAAGCTACAACTGATCAGGTCCACTGCCCGTTCATGTTGTTTTTAGGTAAAGTCAACAAAATATAAATTTAAAACTTGATAATAAATAATACCTACGCACAACGACACATCTAGTTTTTGGCGTCGCTGCCGGGGAGTGAAGTTGTTTAATTCTTATTTATTAGTGTTTTAGTTTAGATTTAGTTTTGTTTAGATTAATTTGCATATTTGTGTATTTGTTTTGCGTGTTTGATTTTCTACATTGTATATTTTTGCATATTGTGTGTTTGTGTATTTCTCTGCATTATTACAGTTCGCTGTTACTTTCTGAGTCGACAATACTGAATACGACGTATTCAACTTCTTGGATACGACGTATAAATTTTTTCTAACCCGGTACAGCGTATTCGACTCCAAACATCGATACGGCATATTCAGTTTACCGAATACGGCGTATTAGTCTATTTGACCTTTTTCTTTCCTAGCCAATTTATTACAGGAAATGGACAACCCTGACATCACTATGGAAGAGTATATTCAGCTTGAAGCTAAAAAAGTATGTAGGCATGGTCAGGAGTTTAACTGGGAAACTGCTACGTATGGTAAGGTCAGGTATTTCGAAGATATCGACTACTTCAAAGATTTTGAAACAGATTTCCCAGCCATTGTCTACAATTCATTCGAACCTCAAGCTTTTCAAGACACTGAGTGTTGATTATTCGAGTTCATTGGAATTCGATTTATTTTCTGAGTACAAAGATCACTCCGAGGGAGAAGTTACTGAAACTATGACGAAACCTACTTTGAGAGAATACAGGGAGGAAATTCAAGCGGATGGCTCGAATACTACTACATCAAGGTTCAACAAAAGTGCTAAATTAGAACAAGGTGACGATTTTTAAAAATACTACGGGATAATGTTTTAAATGGAACAAATGGCAATGACGTAGTAGACCACACTGAAAAAGTCCTGGCAATATTGGAATTAATTAAAATTCCCAATGTTGATCCCAATCAACTTCGACTACATTTTTTCCCACTCTCGCTTACTAGAGCTGCACAAAAGTGGTGGATAGATGAGGTAGATGGCAAAATCACTACTTGGGGATAATTAACAGAAAAAATCTTTCACAAATACTACCCCCTATCCTATATCTGTAAAAATACATCGTTTAGCAATGATATGGATGACGGGCCTGATTACTTTGACTTTATATATTGGTTTAATTCAAAATTCTGTAACTATAGGAGAATGGATGGAAAAACCAAAAATGCACTATGAGATTTTTAGATAAAAGGTGGTGATGATGAAGTATTGATAGATGATGTCGTATCAGTGTGACGGACGAATGGAAAAGAATCTGACATTACGAACACTTTAACGGACAATTTTCTGACCCATTTTTTAAAGCCTTATTTTGATGCTCAAGCAGGGAACAACATTTGTACGTTTGAAAAGGGTCGAGAATTTTTGATGAACATAAGCCGAAGATTTATGGGCGTAACGTCAGTGAATGGACGATATTCGGTTAGGGATGATAAGAGAAAGAAATGCTTAATGGGAGGGGGTAATATCGTTTGACGAATCTGATGACGAAGATTACACTTTTACATACGATAATAACTCATTTTCTTATAAATTAGTTTATGTCAATGAATTAAAATCAGATTCGAACAATGATAATGATGAAATCGATATAAAACAATCTTCGGAGGACATATCTGTCGAACCATTACCTGATGTAATAAGTATCGATACACAAGGGTCAAATAATCTTTTGGAAACAAGTCATGATACAATTAGCAAATTTTTCACTGCTAATACTTAGGGCAAATCTAACTTAAAGACTTTTCTGTAAACAAAAGTGCTTGCCGGGAGACAACTCGGAATGTAATTTTCAATTTTTTATCGAGTCTGTCTTCCCAGGTACTCGATACGGCGTATCCAACCTCGATAGATACAACGTTTTGACTATCTGGACGTTATCCAGTCTTTATTTTTCTATCGTCAGATTTGTCGATATGACGTATTTATTAAATGAATACAGCGTATTCGACCTCTGACCAGTATTTATGATTTTTCATACAGGTCTCAATACGACGTATTCTGAAATATGGATACGGCGTATCGATTTCCTGTACAGTTTTTCGTTTTTGATTTTTAGGTTTTTGATTTCTAATCGTCGAATACCGGAGATAGAATTGCGTTAGTTTTGCCTATATCTTATACAGGACCTTACTGAACGAAAATGAAGACTTTGGTGGAGTATTTATATTCTGGAATTCTGTGTGTTGTAGTCATGCTGGAATACAAACACTTTCACAACACACAATCTTGCTCATAAACGCAACATGGAGGATCATACCGAGCAAATCCCAAGGGAGTTTATCGTTCTAATTCTTTTAATTTTCTGTCATTAATGTTATATTTATACAACGAGGTTGTTGTATATTTCAAGTGGAGGGAGGAGAATTAGAATGCTTACTTGTCCATATTTTCAATAAAATGCTTAAATTATGCCTAAATTTAATTATTTTTTCAAGCATACTTTTGTGAAATTATTAGTTACATAACCCGCACACATAACCCTTGTTAGATATCGTGAGAATTTAGCCTTATCCATTTCCAAATGTTTACCCAAATTACACAAAAATATGAGTGTGCCGGTTATGTTGTAAACTTTAGAACTTGGCTTGGTATATCTACCCGAGACCACAATAATAAGTACTATTTTAAATAGATGGAGTGACATTTTCTAAACTGTTAAATTTCTAGGATTACACCTAAAAAGCCTATACATGTCGTGATATTAACTAACTACATTGGTTAGTTAACCCCATATAAACCCTTTTGTTTACTCTCATTTTTAGAGTAAGATACCCCTATAAAACCCTGCTGAGTCATTCCATTCTTTTCTTACACCAAATATTTGTTTCGTTACACCTTTACACCTTAGCCTACCTTATCAGATTAAGTCCTTAATCGGTTGCTAGTTGCTTTGTGTAATGTATTGTATTTCTGGTGTCGCAATGTAAAATTTCTATGTATGGTTAGGTCAAAAGAATTGCACAATGCAATTGGGTACGTGTGTGAAATTTCTATCTACGGTTAGATCGGAAAAATTGCACAATGCAATTGGGAATGTGAAAGTAGTGTATATATTTTTAATCTTTCGGTGTGTTTTTTCACAAATCAATTTTTTATCCGAAGTATGGAGGAGAATGGATATATTATCCTGATTTATTGAGATCGTGAAGATGGTGAAATTATACCAAAATTCATAGTTTATATGTTTATAAAAAATAGAAAAAGTGAAAAATACAAAAAAATTGATTATGTAGAGTATTGTTGTATGTTGGTCAAAATAAACCAACAATGTATAATCTTGTAAAAAAGTGGTCGATATCACCACTATTATTGTAAAGTATGTATATTATGGATGTTTGGGAGTTGACCGTTACGGGAACGCCAACTAAGGTTGTTTTTGTTGATCTATGATCAAGACATTTATGTCTTTGATTTTGTGTCTTTTTAATGGGTACGATCGAGAAAGTTACTAGCAACTATGTAACTTATTTTTTAGACTTAATCTATTTGTTTTGTTCTTTTTATTTAACAACAATTATTTTCCTTTCCTAATCCGTATCCTTTGGTCTTACTCGAATGAGGATGCGAGCAATCACATATGTCTATTCCATCGTTACGGCCATGTATGTGTGATTTTGTCCGCCTTGTTGGTTTATTACTATTGCTGAAAGGATTAGAAGATCCATACCCTATATCACTCTTCGTCCTAACCCTTGGTTTTACTCGAGTAGGGGAATGAATGCAATCATGTATGTCTATTCCGTCGTTACGGATGTGTATATGTGGTTTGTCACCCTTGCTGGTTTACGACTTTTGGTAAAGACTACTAGTCCTATTCTTTAGCTTATTCGAGTTAAGGAATGAATGCAACCATGTATGTCTATTCTATTGTTATGGATGTGTATATGTGGTTTTGTCGTCTTTTCTGGAATATTGGTATCAATAGAGATTAAAAAGAGTAATCAAACCCTTGAACCTTTTTAACCCAATTTACCTTTGTAGACTTGTTTGTCTCTTAGCTTTAGTGGTGGAGATGTGTATCCTTGCCAAACTTATGATAGAATACTCGTCACGACCGTGCAATTGAGTAAATTAGTTGCATGTTACCACATAGATTAGTTTAGTGATTTGAGTGATTTCATATTATTATTTCATGGGTGTTTGGTTGTGTACTAGTAATTGAATGAATACTTACTTAAAGAAAAATCCTTGACTACGGTTGATGAGGTGTCATTTTATACACTTTTTCGGGGTCGTTTAACCCCCTAAATCGTGCATTTATGCCCAAAATAGGTACTTAATCATTCCTTTTTGGGTATTCAACATTTGGAAGGCATTTGGAGGAAATACACATGACTTGGGCTTATTTGGAGAAGAAACGGACAAGACTACAGACCTACACCAACATCTCTTAAGATTATGTTCTCAGCAATTGGAGACGGCATCACAGATTACACGTGACGCCGTCACAATTCATATCAAGACGGCGTCACAAGATCTTAAGACGGCGACATCATGCACGACCCAACCCATTATCTAGAATATTCTCTTTCACGACGGCGTCATGATTAAAACGCGACGTCGTCACAATGATTTTCCTATATATACAAACCCGAAATTAGGGTTTTAAGTGTGTAACTTTAGAGTAAAAGAAAGGGACGAACCCTAGTTCGTTTAGCAGCTGTTAGGGACGATTTTAGGGCCTCAGAACCCTATTGTACTTCCTTCAATTCATGTTTTAATCAAGTAAGACTATCTTAATCATTTAATATGTCTTGTTGTGTGATTCTTATCTGTTCTTGCTTTATCTTTAACATGCTTGGCTAAACCTTCTATTGTGTTTATTTATGATTTTATGAAACCTAGATTGTAGATCTTAGTGGTGTTGCTTCTTATGATGAATATGCATGTTAGGTCTTAGAAAACCAGCTTTTGTTTGTATCGCTGTTGATATGTCTAGGAAAACATGATTGTGTAGAAAGGATACCATAGGGTAACAGTCTTCATACTACCTTACTTGTGCGTTGCCTTAACGGAATATTAAATAGACGACGGGTTTGTGTAATTCGTTCATGACTTATAAAATAGTTACATAGATCATCATAAGTGTGACAAAGCAACAACACTAGGAGAAGCAATCTAAGGAGTAATACATGATTAAATAAACACAATCTTTTATTATATTGTTATCACCAGTAGCTTAGTTTATTATTTAGTTTAATAGCTAAAACCAACCAACCTCTCAAATATATGATTTACTGCTTTCCTATAAACATAAAAATACAAAAATGATCTTCTCTTAACCCTTAGAATTATGTTAGACCGTGATCAAGCCTTCCAACCTATTCCCCTAGAGAACAATAACAACCCCCGAGTCTTGCCTATACTACTACTACAACGGTTAGGTACTCTGCCTAGGGAGTTGTAAAACTTCTTGTAGAAGTCCCTTACGACGACCGCATCAAGTTTTTGGCACTGCTGCGTGGGGAATAGTTAGGTTTTGATCATAGTTTAGCTTAGTTCTACTTGCTTGAATCCTTTTAAGTGAGAATTTAGTTTCCGCATAGCTTTCTCGTAGTTTATCTTTTCTTTGTGTTAATTGTTTCGTAACCCATTTTCGTCAACCACCATGGGAGATGAGAATCCTATCCGCACTCTAGGAGACTACTCCAAACCTAGCCACGAGGGCTATAGGAATACCATCGAGCTCCCGGCATGGAACAACGTGGTACCTCTTCGATCCGACACCATTCGGTTGGTGCAAAATGGATGCTCATTCCACAGACTTCGGTTTGAGGATCCAAACCAACACCTCAAGGATTTCCTTAAACTAGTAGACTCACTTGACCTTGACGGTGCAAACAGGGAAAGAACGCGCCTGCGTTTATCTCAATTTTCCCTTCGCTATCAAGCTAGCAATTGGCTTGAACGTCTTCCAGCAGGATCCATCACCACATGGGAGGATCTTACTACCCGATTCCTTGCTCAATTCTTTCCACCGGGAAGGACCGCAAAATTCCGCAATGATTTCCTGATGTTCCAACAACATCATGGAGAATATTTATCCAAAGCATGGACTCGTTTCAAGGACTTACTATAAAAAGTCCCTCATCATGGCATACATCTTTGGCTCCAAGTCTAAATTTTTTATGACCATGTCAATCCTATCACAAGACGAACCATTGACCAATCGACCGGTGGCAAACTTCGTGACCTAAACACTGAAGAATCCTGGGCATTGTTAGAGGACCTCATCCTCTATGACAACGAGAGTTGGAACGACCCAAGGGATTTCGCTAAGCCGATCAAGGTAATCGCTTTGCCTCAAGATGTCCCGAGTACATCCGATCGCCGTTTAATCGAGCTCGAAAATCAAGTCCAACACTTGATGGAAGCTCATCTTGCTCCGACACAACCTAATCAAGTGAACAAAATCACTACCTCATGTGAGATCTGCAGTGGTCCCCACGACACTCAGTATTGCATGGAAGATCCCGAACAAGCCTTTGTTGAATATGCATCCTCGCGTACCAATAAAGCGGGAGGTAAGTGGTATACTTTCAAGCCTGAGCAAAACAATCTTGGTGACACCTATATTCCATCATGGAGAAGTCACCCAAACCTTAGGTGGAGACAACCCTAAAATTCTCAAAATAATTTTCCAAACCCACCTAACCGGTTCCAACCTAACGGTTCGACCCCAAATCGTTCCTTCAACAACAATCCTCGAAACTTTAACAGTCAATCAAACCTTCAAGGATTGGTATCCAATTTCATGGCATCTCAAGACGCTAGATTGTCCAAGTTTGAAGCCGATTTCAAACAACAACAAAGTGAGATGACCAACAAAATTAAGACTGTGTTGAAGGCCATCACCGATCGAATAGCGAGAGCACTACCTAGCAATACGGTCAAGAACCCGAAACTGAGTACTTATCCAGTTTTGTCTGCTAGTTCTTACCCAACTGAAGACCCGCAATGCTCAACTCAAATCCACGGTTCGATCAACGCCATCACAATCTATACCGAGCAACAAAGCACCTCTCATAATGGCGGAGAAAAAGAGAATAAGGAAGAAGAGGACAACCCAAAAAATATCCACGTCAAC
>BQNB010011451.1:26400-81393 GCA_026074375.1 Tanacetum coccineum | reverse complement strand
AAATGTCATTTTATCAAAGTAATAACTACAGGGGTCTATTATGTCACTTTACAAATTCCAAGGTTTACTTGATATATCTTTTAAAGTTGAAGGACCAAAGTCTTCAATGTGCAAACTCCAAGGGTATATTTTGCCATTTTTCAACCTCAAAGGTCTAAAATGTAACATTCTGAAAAAGTATAAAAACACATTCAAAACATTACCAGACATAACTTTAATTAATGTTTGACGTGCTTAACATCTCCAAATATTGAATAAAATGCTTAAAACCGCTTATGTTATAACTATTATATCATTCATTATCGTTGTGCTTTCAAAAATCATGTCTCGGATCCGTATCATACCACAATACTAGGGAGCTTCATATTAAGAAGTTTCATCTTGGTATTACATTCTGACTGAGTTATTGGGTTTACGATTTAAAGTGCCCTAGCTCCTCAAACGTTTACTGAATGACTTTTGAATTATGATGGCCCGAACGGTGTTATGATAATCATTATATCAAAAATCAACATCAATATTCAAAAATTACATATTCAATCAAACTAAGACTTAACATATATTCCCAGGTTGCCTGTGCCGAAGCCGTTACTTTTATTCCATATACATTTGCTATCAATTTCCCTATACCGTTCAGGTGAGTTCATAGCCTTGCTTTTCAATCTTTTTATAAACCCGCGAGGGGGATACATGCTCTAAATATGAATGCAATTATTTCTATATGCTATTTCAATTTACTATTGCCTAAGTAACTGCTTTGCCTTTAAGTCCCCATAATCATGAACCGTTAATTACTCTTCGTAGTAAGCGCAAATGTTGTGAATATATCTATTTAGGCTGGACTCCCCGTTGGTGTACCCAGTTACGAGTAACCAATTGTACATCATTAGAAATCACGCGGATGTTTTGGCAAAGGCATCCGCAGGGGCAATAACGTATTACCATACCCTAAGGCTTCGGATTCATGAGCTAATGGAAATAATAAATATGTTTCAATAACTGGGTGTATGTCATCAAACCCAAATATCGCATTTGCATTCATATTATATTACGTAAACCTATGGCTTTTTCACTCAACCTTTGTGTTGACTTTTTATCATAGTTTATCTTAGGTATTGAACAATATACGGCACAGTGCATGGACTCAAAGATGTCTAACATGTAATCATTCACATTGTAGGTAACTAGATTTTTGGGACCTGCCTTGTAAAACTATGTATTTGAATGAATGATAACATAATCTTCTGAACAACGTCTCTTTTTGGTTGTTTTCTATGATTATGGATTGTTTATCCATGAAGTAAACCTCAGATTGCTTCCACTGCTATAATATGTAAAGAAAAATGGGGTGTTACATCACCGCTAACTGTGTTCCGCGCCTTTTACACTCCGTATCGTTAGTGATGGGTGTTTTCTTTTGCAAGCGTTCCATCTCGGCCCCTGTCTTGCTTTTTAAAACCTCCGATCCCATTAAAAATTAGGTTGACCATTTTTTCTAGGTTGATTCTTCCGTATTCCCTATTTCCGTCCCTTTGTATTTGGGAGGTGCCCTAGAAAAGGATTCGGCTCCCCATCTTACTGCTCGTCAAGAGCAAATCGTTAAACTTCTTGAAATCCAATAAGGCGTCCTTTCCGCGCGGTATCCGAGTGCTTCTATGCCTTGTGGGTTTGAGCCCGTATTATCCTTTTGACGAAAATTCTTATCCGGCTTTTGAGCATCCTGACGGATCAGGTGAGTGTTATTTCCCTTTGGTGGTGGCACTTTTATATTATGAAACCTAATCATTTGATGTTTATTTTGTAGAGATGACCTTGTTTGACTTTATCAAGACTGCTGACCCTCGGAAGTTCTAAGCGATGGAGGTTCAGAAGGGAGATAACTAGGTGAAGTTGCTAGAGAGTACCCAACATTGCTTTATGTCTATGGTGATTCCCGTTGCTGGGGGTAGTAGTTTTGCTGCGGTTGTAGAGGTCTTCGCTCCGACTGAGGAAGGGCAGGAAAATCTTGCTCCGGAGGACGCCTATCTAGAGTTGGCAGACCCGGATAAGGGTACGACTGTTGTGAGATAGAGTGAGGAGGAGGTTGTTATGGAGCAGCCCAAGAAGGTTAAAAAGAAAAGATTGCTGAAGCAGAGCGATGTTCTTCCTGCTAAAAAGTTGAGGATAGATCACCCTACCCTCGTTTCTGGTACCGATGGTAAAACTCTTGCTAGTCTGAAATAGATTAGGCCGGTAGGTTCTCATTTCCTAGCCTAGGAACAGCTTGCTTTTCCCTCCATTGCCCCTTCTTCTCAGGAAAACGAAGGTCTTTTAGATTCTTTTGCCCAAACGAATCTCTGAATCCGTACTACTGTGGAGAGGTATATATGCACATCCTTAAGTGCCAACTGAATTTCTAAACCTTTTCTTAACATTAATTTTTTGTTTATCCTTACAGCTCTAGTACTTTGGGTGTTCCGGTAGATACTACTACTGCCGCCAGAACTTCCATCAGGGCTATTGTGACTACTAAATTTGCAACGGATGTTAATCCGGACTTGGCCGGTCCTTCCCAGCCTGAGGAATTGGAAGGGTCAGATGACTCTTTTTATGAGCATCCTACTTTGGACCCTTCCAAGGCGAAGCGTTGGTATGTCCCTAGGTGGAACGTTACCAACGATTCACTGTTAGATGATGGTTTTTCTTGCCGCACCTTAGTGGACCGCGTTGCTCCCTTGCCTTCTTCTCTGCTCTCCTTACCCTGGACTACGATCAACTGTATACGGAGTTTAACGTAGGGGCAGCGCGGCAAGTGTGTCTTGGGGCGAAGGTAAGGTCACGTACAGAGCATGAATTGGAGCTTAAGGAAAAGCTCAGAGCTAAATATACTGCACGTGGTAGGTTGCTAGAGGAGAAAGATTTAGAGATCCACAAGTTGAAGTCCCAACTGAAAGAAAAGGAGGTAGAAGCCGTGGAGGTTATCCGCCTCCGTGATCAAGTTTCTTCATTACCCAGAGAGAAATCTACTTTGACCGCGAAGGTGTGAGCACTCAAAGTTACTGTCACTCGGAAAGATCATGACATTTCTTTGCTTAACTCTCGTGCCACTTGTCTCGCTTCCACCCTGGATGATGCTAAGGTGGCCTGTGCCGAGGCGGGGAACAAGATTACTTCCTTGGCATCTGAGTGAGATAGGCTTGCCTCTGAGGTATGTCTGTACCTTTTATTCCGCATGTATATGTTTATTTGTATTTGTGTGTTTTTTTACATGTGTTCTTGTTTTTTGTAGGTTTCTTCTATGCGTGCTGGTTTTTAGGATTTTAAGGAAAGAATGGAGACTCAGCATGAAGAGCAAGCCCAAGAGTTGTACAATCGTATGGCTGAGCTTGAGGCGCACGTAATGGATGTCTCCGACCGTCTGGAGGGGGAATTTTATCCTACCTACTTGACTACTTTGGCCGAAAGAAGGTGGCTTCTGACTCATGGGATACAACTTTCTCTCCTCAAATGTTTAAAATCTCTCGAGTACCAAGGCACTCTGTGTCACGCTTTGGGTTGATGCTTACAACCCAAAGGTTGCCAGAGCAAGCTACATTAACGCGGTTAAGGCCCTCGAAGATGTAGACTTCCCCTTGGTGAATTTGTTGAAGTCCAAGAAGGATGTTGGGATAGATGAGGTCCTAGATTGCTTCCTACTAGACAGACCCCTTGCTGGCTTTCTGAAGGCTGCTTACTTACAGCCGTGCATTGAGCAGCTTTCCATTCCTATTCATCATGCTGGTGATAAAATGGCTGTCGGGGAGACTTCCCTATCTATTGCTTTAATGAATGTCCATGCCCGTGCTGAGGGGGCAAAGAAGCATGCTGCGGCTCTTCTCCAATTGATGATGGAGATAGTTTCTGCTCCTCTGTCTTCCTAAACTTGGGTGGGTGAGGCTAGTACTTCCGTGGCCTCTCTCTCCGTCGAGGATTATGATGAAGAAGACACGGATGAGGCCCTAGGAAGCGTCGTTGCTGTCCCCAAGCTTGAGACTTGTCACTTTTAGCTTTATGTTCATGTCATAACCATATGTGGTCTGCTGTGGCAGCTAGCTGTATCCTGAACACTTAGATGTTTCTCTTTTTGTATGCCGCATCCGTGTGTGGCTATTTCTATTTGTGGCTTGTATGCAATGTGAACGTGTGCTTTTTTACCACGGCCATATGTTGGCCTTCTTGTTGCAGTTTCTAGCTTATCATGCTGACACGTATTTGGGCAGATGCTGGCACGTCCATCCCATAACACGGATAATTTTTACAAATGTTATGATGTTGCTACCTTTTTATTATTACTGTGGTACGTTCGTAATAGATAGTCTTATGAATATTCGTGGGTTATTCTCCTGGTGCCGGGTTTGCAATACCTCTTACACACTTGAGCTAATTTTGAGGTTGCTCAACCTTTATTATACGGGATAATATAATTGTGGAGCGTGGCTCCTTGAGTACGCGTCTTAACAAATGACATAACTTTGCAAAGCGACAATAATATTAGGACTTAAAACTTATGAGGGTAGCTAATCCCTACTTTTTCATTAAGATTCAAAACACATTACAAAATAAAGAAAAATTGATATATTGCCCTCCGGAGCATCACACGTGCCGGGCGGGTGCTTACACATCATGTATATAACATTTTTTAAGATTACAGATGTTCCACATTCTCAAAAGTTCATTTCCTTTGCGATCTTTAAGCTTGTATGCTCCCTTTCCTAATGATTCCTTGACTTCATATGGTCCTTCTTATTTAGGTCCAAGTTTACCACTGTCCTTGGCGTGGCTTGCATCATTGCTATGGTAGACCATGTCCCCCCGACTTGAAGCTTGTACCGCAGACTTTAAAGTTATAGTATCTTTCCATTTTAGCCTTGCTTTTCGCCTCTTGAATTGCTGCTTGCTCTCTTTTCTCCTCTATGAGGTCCAAATTTATTTCCAAGGCTTCGTCATTCTTTATCAAGTCTACTTCCGTAGTCCAGAGTGTTGGCATGCCTATTTCCGCTGGTATGACTGCTTCTGTGCCGTATGTTAGTGAAAACGGTGTCTCTCCATTGCTTGATTTGATCAATGTGCGGTGTGCCCATATGACGTGCGAGAGTTCTCCTATCCAATCCTTACTTCTTTCATCCAATCGAGCTTTGATTCCTTCTCTCAAACTTTTGTTTGCTCTTTTGACCAAGCCATTTGTTTGTGGGTGCTTCAAGGAGGCGAAACAATGGCAAATACATAGTTTTTCACACCAGTCTTTGAATGGGTTGTCACAAAACTGTTTTCCATTATCCGATACAATCTCCCCTGATAGGCCAAATCTGCAGACAATGTTGTCCCATACGAATTTCTTCACTTGATTGCCAATGATAGTCGCGATAGGCTTTGCCTCAATCTATTTGGTAAAGTAGTCAATGGCTACAATCAAGAACTTGACTTTGCCTGGACCTTCCAGGAAGGGTCCCGCTATGTCGATCTCCCATTTGTAAAATGGCCACGGAAACGTGATGGGAGTTAAGTTTTGTTGCGGATTTCTTGGTATAGGGCGATGGACTTGGCAGTTATTGCATACCCTTATTAGTTTCCGTGCATCTGTGTGCATTGTTGGCCAGTAATATCCTGTCTGGATAGCCTTAGTGGCCACAGATCTAGGACCAGAGTGCATGATGTAGGATCCTTCATGTATTTCTCTAAGGATGTAGTTTTCTTGAAGTGGTCCGACGCACCAAAGCCACGGTCCCAAGAAAGATTTCTTGTATAAAGTTCCATTGATCACGGCATACCTGGATGCCTTGCGACGTACCACCATTGCTTTCTTTTTGTCTTCCGAAAGGACTTCCTTTGTGAGGTATTCGCATATAGGTGTCATCCATGTGTGTCCTTCTTCCTCCACTATAGCGAGGACTTCCTTTTCATTTATAGACTTTCCTTTAGTTCCTCCACAAGTACTTGCTTACTAAGATGTGCGAAGCTTGTAGATGCAATCTTGCTTAGGGCATCCGCCTTCTTGTTCTCGCTCTGCGGTACTTGCTTGATGGAAAATTCCTTAAAGTTACTTGTGACCGTTTTTACCATTTCCAATTACTGAACCATACCTGACTCCTTTGCAACATAAGAGCCATTGACCTGGCTGGCTACAAGCCGTGAGTCTACATTTGCTTGAAGGTTTTTTATACCCATTTGTTCTGCGATCCGGAGACCGGCTATTAATGCTTCATACTCAGCTTCATTGTCGGTGGCCTCAAATCTAAACCTCATGGCATATGTGAATTCAACCCCTTCCGGGTTTGTTAGTATCATCCCAGCTCCGGAACCATTTATACAGGATGACCCATCTGTGAACAAAGTCCAAGGTTCCGATAGTTCTTCTGGTTCTGCCATGAGTTCATCCGGGGATTCTTCCTCTGGTCGTTCCACAATAAAATCCACCAATATTCTGTGGCACCCCGTAAGAAAAATTAGATTCCCTTTTCGTTAGTAAAAGTCATGTACCGCAAGTTTGCAAATTTACCGCTAATTTCAACAAGAAGTCATTTTATGATCGTCAATGCATTACTTTTGTCATAAAAAGTTTAGTTTGCACGCGAATATCACCATTATTACTCTGTGTCTAAAAGGATATTTTAGAACGCGTAACAACAAAAACCATACTTATTTCACTTTTGTGAAACGAGTCCATTTACTTGTAGCACCTTATAAAACCGCCTTCATACAAATTAATAACCATGACAACTATAATTGGATTCAACAAAGATAAAATAAATTATATATATATATATATATATTCATATAAAAACCCATATCAGATATGTATGCATATAAATACATATGGCAACCAATATATATAATGAGAAAACACTATCATTACAAAACCTTACACACTACCCTACCCATTTCTTACTTTGAAAATTTCTATCATATGATGCGTATTATACAACTGATACAATTTCAAATGGCACAAATAGTAGAGATTCTCTAACAGTATTATGAAAAGGAAATAATGACTAACAGTATTAGAAAACTACACTATGGTTCAATAATAGTATAGGGTCATTCCACATGCAATATTTCAGTAACCAATCAAAGACCTTGTGTATAAATGAGACACCATGCACGAACAAACTTATCTCAACTAAAATTTGAAAATAAAGATTACACAAATCGGTGAGAGTTAGGTTCTCATTTTCGTTGTACTTAAGGGCTAGGAAGCGTCGGGTTTTAAAGGGTTAAAGCAAGGGAGGTTTGAGTTTCTCTCATCACCACCATCTTTTCTCGTCATCTATCGAGCTTGGACCTCGGTGAGTCTTTTCTAGTTTATCGTGACATTTAACCCATATTACGACCAAGACCAAAGCCACACCAACCTTGGCACGCCGGCCAAAGGTCTCGTCCTTGCCTAGGCTATACACGTCACATATAACGCATGCATGATTTGTGCTTACGCACGCATGCAAAAACCATCGCCACACACAAAATAACAACTATAACCTAATTTATAAACCACACCTTCCGCGTATAAGACTAGTAATGAGACAAGAAATATTGTAAGAACTTTAAACATGTCGTGACCAAATGTTTGGCTCGTGAGGGGTTAACAAACCCTATGGTTTTCGCATGAAATATGAGGAAACCCTCATACAGAACCCTCGACGTATAGCATAAGCATGTCCACGAAACCCAAGCTAAACCATAACCGAGTCTTGCTCGCTGTGGGTGCGTACCACAGCCGAGTCTTGCTCGATGTGGGTGTGTCATTTACGCTGCAAGAAAGAGCACACCGTGCGTGTTGTTTCAAAACAAAACCCCCACTCGTATCGCATGCTAGCAAGCGATTAATGGCAAGTTAATACTTGCTATTGCGGCTGCATTTCTGCATGAAACAAGAAGTCGCTTGGTGTCTCAAAATTTAGCCACCCAGTGGATAGACACACAATCCACAAATCATATGCAAAATATATATATAAAACTAGAATATGCATGTTGCGTCGGCTGGGTAACAAAAAGATAGGAGGCCGAAAACAATGAGTGTAAGACTCACTGTTGTTGCGTTATTTGGGCCGCCAAAAAGAAAAAGGAAGAAACATGTGACATTATATATATACATGAGGTAGAAGATGACACAAAACCAAGTGGGTATAACCCACTGTGCTCGACCCAAAATTAGAAAAAGCAAGGGAAGTGGGTGGCCATGTAAGGACTTCATTATTGAATTAACACTAGTAATGTTTACTTGCAAATGTTAGAAGTAAAGAAGTAGGGAAGCATGCGTGTTTTTGATTCTTGGGTCGTCCCAGGTCAAGACTCAAGCGAATTGGGTAAACTAGCTAACGAAATGGGATTTAATCACAAAGTTAGAAAACTATAAAAACAACGATTTTTGGCGAAATAAAAATAGTAACGATGAAATTAATTTATAAACATATAAATGAGCTAAACGCGGTTAATATAAATTCTTTGATGCTAAAAATATTTAGAAGTTTATTCGGGTTTTTAAAGGTGAAATATTATAAAAGTAAAAGAATATAAAATATAAAGAGTTGTATATATTATTATTTGGAAAGTCAAGGGATTAAAAGCGTATTTTTTCTGATAAGAAATTTAATTGAGCTGAGCGAACCGTGATACATAAATTTGATAATTACGACAAATTAATTAATGACTGCGATATAAATAAATAAGCGCGATGAGAAAAATATATATAAACTTAGTAACTCACAAATAATGTGTATATTTTCTTTAGATATAAATCACATGGACTTGTAAATATACGTTACGACGCGTAGTAGTATAAATTCCTGTATAGGTACTTATAATTGTAAAGTCGTCCCTAGAGCCAACGGTAAAATCAACACCTTGAAAACGTAAAATGTTAACTCATAAACGACAATACCCTTTTTGACCCATTTGCGTAAGCCATTTCATTAAGTACATTTAGAATGTAAACTTAGACTTTGTCATAATTATTTAGGTGTTTGACTGAGTCACTTTTGACGTACATTGAACCATTATCAGTTTTTAGGTGATTAACCGACAAGGTGAGTTTTCATAGCCCCTACTCTACTGTTTTAAATCATCTTCTGGGGTGAAAACATTGCTTATTTCAAACGTATGAATACAAGTACAATTACTCATTACTGATTTGGTCTAAGTCCCGATTTAACCCAAGTTGCTATCTGCCTGATTTATCATGAACCGTTAATTTTTGGAGCGCGAATGTTATGGATAGATCTATCGGGATTGACATCCCTGTTTGTCTTGGACTGACATTAGTCAAGCAAACACAGTTTCATTTGAGTCAGACTACGGGTGTCCCGGGTTAGACACCTGCAAGGGCATTCATTTATTGTTGGTATATGTTAACGCTTCGGTGTCATGAGCTTAGACAATAGTAATGCAATTTATATGACTTTGTATCTGTTATATTGTCATATGTGGATGAAATCTTGTGATTCATAAAACACTACATTTTCTGCTTAAACAAACCTATGAACTCACCAACTTTATGTTGACACTTTAGCAATGTTTTCTCAGGTATTAAGAACGAAGATGCTATATGAAGTCTCATGCATTGCAGTCATTTTCCCGTTATCTGAAGATCACTTGTACTATTTAAAACAATGTCGTATTGTCTATTTTATGCTTCCGCTGAATGTTAAACAATTTATTATTTCCTAATCCAAGTGATCCGTTTTCTTAAAACGTCCCATATAGAGGTCGTTCTGTATTGCTTAGAAGTATGATAATCATGAAGTCACACGCCCTCGGTTGCCATTATACTCTGATATTTTGGGGGTGTGACAGATTGGTATCAGAGCTCTGAGTTATAGAGAACTAGGTTGCATTAGGTAGCACTAGACTATAACTACTTATCTGCTTATTATGCTTCTATTGTCTGTCATTGTTGGTTTCTCAATATGGGGTACATAGGAATCAACAATCAAGGGAGTACATATATATTAAAATAGGATACATGTGAAATAGACATATATGAGATACATATACTTAATATGGGTTACATGTGTATTAAACATATACATATACTTAATATGGGTTACATGTGTATTAAACAGGCTTAACTATGCGTATTTTGAAATATATCTATATCCTTATTTCATATTTTCTTGTCTCAGCGACATGTCGAACTCGGATGAATTGAGACACACCGATAACACTACACTGGTACCTCCCAGACTCCCTGACACACTCCCTCAGGTGTATCACAGGAGACGTCCTACTCTCGGATTACTTATTTTGCCATCCGTACCATCATTTTCCCCAACTATCAGACGTACCGCTCGTATATCTGTTTTACCTATTGAGCCAAATCTTGCTGAACGTGCCAGAATTTCTGCTATTAACCTTGATGATTATCAACTTGATCCTGTTACTCCGCCACCCTCACCTTCATCCCCATTCTCGATGGTTGCTTACCAGCGGATGATTGCTGAAATGAACCCCACCTAGAGAGAAGAAGCTCTAACTGCTTACGGGACAGAAATTGGTTAGAATTCGGTGCCTGTTCTTGAGACAGCCTTGACCGTATGCACGACACGCCTTAGAGGACAGTTGCATACCATTCTCGAAGACATGGACTGTTACCCAAATGCCTGTTTGGAGATGTTAGAAGCCTTCATGACACTGTGGGATGTGAAGCCCCGAGTTAAGAAAAGTTCGTTGGAGACGCTATCTGTGGACGAATTGATTACTAAATTTAGACAAATGTGTGAGGATGCGGAGGATCATGCTAGTAATGCTCAGGAAGAAGCACAATAGAAGAGGAAGGAGGCACTCGAGGAAGTGGTCTAGCAAATCTACCGTAACAACAACTAGTTTTATTTTTATCTTTTGTACAACCACTAAGCTATGGGTTTGTCACGGCTAGTGAACTCTTGTATTCCCTTACTCCTTGAAATAAACATCGTGTTTGCGAATAATAATAACAGTATCAATTTCAAGAGACATGCCATTTGTAGTAACGTGATTTTCCTTACGCATATAATTTTTGTACTGCTCTAACATCCATTTTATCATCTATCTTATAGAAAAATGGCACATGCATGACGCCCAACTATCCGCCAAAACCCTCAAGTCAACCGTTCGACCAACCAAAACAACGTGGACATCAACAGTGGCATTGACACTCAGATGCTCGACCAGCTCATTGCCACAAGAGTAGCTGAAGCACTCGCAGCTGCCGCTGTGACTCATGCTGCAAGCACTCAAGAAGAGACCAACCTAGGATCCAACTCTTCCCAGAATAAGGCATGCAACTACAAGGAATTCCGTGCAGTCATGCATGAAAACTTCCGTGGTACTGAAGGTGCTGTAGGCTTAACCCGATGGTTTGAGAAACTAGAATCTCAATTTGGGATTAGCAACGTTGCAGAAGGTGACAGAGTCAAATTTGCTTCTAGCACACTGCTAGATGGTGCTTTAACTTGGTGGAACGTGTATGTTCGTTCTGTTACTCTCGATACCGCTCATGCAACACCTTGGAGTGATTTCAAGGCTATGTTCATCCGGAAGTACTGCCCTCAAAATGAAGTCAAGCAAATGGAAAACGAACTATGGAACTTAAAGGTGAAAGGCACAAACCTTACCGCCTACAATCAACGATTCCAAGAACTCATCCTCTTGTGCCCTGAAATGGTACCCAACCCCGACTGGTTATTGGAACGTTACATTGAAGGTCTACCTTTGAACATCAAGGGTAATGTAACCTCGTCCAAACCAGTAGACTTGCATGAAGCAATTGACATGGCTCAAGGGTTAATGTACAAAGTGGTCTAAGAGTTAGAAGAAAACTCGGGTGACAAGCGGAAATGGAATGGAAACCACTATAACCACAACCCCAACAACACCAACAACACTAGCAACCTCAACCCGAATAAAAGCCCAGAGACAGCAAGGGTGTTTTCAGCTAGGCAAGGTTCTTATGCTGGCAAGTTACCTCACTGCGGAAAGTGCGGACGACACCACACTGACGCATGCCCTCCTGCTAGTTATAGCTTTGGAAAGGCAGGACATAAGGCCAAAGATTGCCGAGCTCCACCTCGCCTTGCAAACCAAAGAGGAGCCGAAAGCCAAGGAGGACAGGGAAGTGATGTTACTTGTTTTGGATGTGGTGAGAAGGGACATTACAAGAACAAGTGTCCGAACAATGGAAGTCAAGGTGATGGAAACCAAATTTGAGGCAACCAACAAAATCCTCAGAACAATCAAAGGAAAAATCAAGGAAACCCTAAAGGAAATAACCAAGCATCAACCAGCACTCAAGGAGGACGCAGAGCACCTGGCAGAGTATACAGCCTATGTGCTGAGGCTGCTATGAAAGATAACAATGTGGTGAATGGTACGTTCCTGATCAATAATGTTTATGCTTTGGTGCTATTTGATACTGGTGCGGATAAAAGCTTTATGTCTTATGCTTTCAGTAAATATATAGACATCCCTCCTACAGCCCTAGATACTAATTATAGCGTGGAGCTAGCCGAAGGAAAGTCGCTAACCACAAATACTATTTTAAGAGGGTGTACTCTTAACTTGCAAAATCACCTGTTCAGAATCGACTTACTCTCTATAAAACTAGGAAGTTTTAACGTCATCGTCAGAATAGATTGGATGGCCGAGCATCGCGCGGAGCTTGTATGTTATGAGAAGTACATTCGTGTTTCGTATGGAAATGATATGTTAATTGTACAAGGAGAAAGAAGCGGAGTTAAAAATGAATCAAGATTAGAAGTCATCTCGAGCATCAGAATGCAGAAGTACATCGACCAAGGATGTCAAGTGTTCTTGATTCAAATGATGAAGGAGGAGGAAACTGAAATCCCAGAAAGGCGAATTGAAGATATGCCTGTAGTCAGACACTTTCCAGAGGTATTTCCTAAAGAATTACCAGGACTACCCCCGACGCGCCAAGTAGAATTTCACATCGAGTTAATACTTGGAGCTGCACCTGTTGCACGTGCACCTTATCGTCTTGCACCTGCAAAAATGAAAGAACTAGCCGAATAGCTAAAAGAACTTTCTAACAAAGGTTTTATAAGACCAAGTTCCTCTTCGTGGGGAACACCAATCTTATTTGTCAAAAAGAAAGATGGATCTTTCCGAATGTGTATCGATTATCGTGAGTTGAACAAACTTTTAGTGAAAAATCATTACCCCTTACCAAGGATCGATGACTTATTTGATCAGTTGCAAGGATCCAACATCTACTCAAAAATCGAATTAAGGTCGGGTTATCATCAGTTAAGGGTTAGAGAAGAAGATATCTCCAAGACTGCTTTCAGAACACGATGCGGACACTATAAGTTCCAAGTTATGCCTTTTGGGTTGACCAACGCACCTGCGGTGTTCATGGACCTCATGAACCGTGTGTGCAAACCATACTTAGACAAGTTTGTGATTGTGTTCATCGACGATATTCTCATATACTCCCGCAATGAGAAAGAACACGAGGAACACCTGAAAACTATTCTGGAGTTGTTGAAGAAAGAAGAACTGTATGCCAAATTTTCCAAGTATGAATTTTGGATCAATACGGTAAAATTCCTCGGTCACATGATTGATAGCAGTGGTATTCACGTAGACCCAGCTAAGATTGAAGTAGTTAAGAATTGGGCATCTCCAACCACTCTTTCAGAGATTCGCCAGTTCTTAGGTCTTGTAGGCTACTATAAGAGATTCATCGAAGGATTCTCCAAAATAGCTAAGCCCATGACTGAGCTTACACAAAAGAACCAAAAGTTCGATTGGGGTGAAGAACAGGAAGAAGCTTTCCATCTATTGAAGCAGAAACTATGTGTTGCACATATCTTAGCACTACCAGAAGGCAGTGATGATTTTGTGGTGTATTGTGATGCATCCATAAAAGGGCTAGGTGCCGTACTGATGCAAAGGATGAAGGTTATTGCATACACTTCTAGGCAACTAAAAATTTACGAGAAGAACTACACCACTCACGATCTCGAGTTAGGAGCGGTAGTGTTCGCCCTAAAGATCTGGAGACACTATTTATATGGCACGAAGTGTGTAGTGTTCACCAACCATAAGATTCTACAACATATCTTAGACCAAAAGGACCTCAATATGAGGTAACGCCGATGGATAGAGCTCCTAAGTGATTACGATTGCAAAATTCGTTATCACCCAGGAAAAGCAAATGTTGTGGCAGATGCCTTGAGTCGAAAGGAAAGGATCGAACCATTACGAGTAAGAGCCTTGGTTATGACCATTGGCTTGGACCTTTCGTCACGAATCTTAGAGGCTCAGAAAGAAGCAATTAAGATTGAGAACATTGAAGCAGAAGATATTGGTGGCATGCTAAAGAAATTAGAAGCCCGCGCCAATGGAACATTATGTTTGGATAATAGAAGTTGGTTACCATGTTATGGTGACACGAGATCTTTGATTATGCACGAGTCACATACATCAAAGTATTCTATTCATCCAGGAGCCGACAAGATGTACCATGACATGAAAATGTTATATTGGTGGCCAAACATGAAGGCTGACATCACTACATATATCAGTAAATGCCTGACTTGTGCCAAGGTCAAGGCTGAACATCAGAGGCCCTCTGGTTTATTGGTCCAACCCGATATACTAGAATGGAACTAGGAAAAGATAACAATGGATTTCATCACCAAGCTACCCAAAACAACAGCAGGATTCGACTCGATCTGGGTCATTGTTGATCGTCTTACCAAGTTTGCTCACTTTCTGCCAATGAAGGAGACGGATTCGACAGAAAAATTGATGAGGCTATACATGAAGGAGATAGTAGCAAGACATGGAATACCGGTGTCAATCATCTCTGATCGCGATAGCCATTTCACCTCAAGAGTTTGGCAATCCTTACATAAGGCATTAGGTACGCAGTTGAACCTGAGTACTGCTTATCATCCTCAGACCAATGGTCAGAGTGAGAGAACCATTCAAACATTAGAGGACATGCTAAGAGCTTGCGTGATTGACTTCGGGAATGGTTGGGATAGACATTTACCCCTAGTAGAATTTTCGTACAACAATAGTTATCACACGAGCATTAAAGCTGCACTGTTCTAAGCACTTTACGGTAGGAAGTGTCATTCACCTGTTTGTTGGGCTAAATTTGGAGAAGCACAACTTACCGGACCAAAGATTATTTATGAGACTACATAAAAGATCTTCAAGATTAGGGATCGCATGCAAGCTGCACGCGATCGACAAAAGAGCTATGCTGACAAGAAGCGTAGGTCCCTTGAATTTGAAGTTAGAGATAAGGTTATGCTCAAGGTCGCACCCTGGAAGGGTGTAATGCGATTCGGAAAACGTGGAAAGTTAAACCCTTATTATATTGGACCCTTTTGAATCATAGAAAGGATTGGTCCAGTAGCTTACCGTTTAGAATTGCCTCAAGAACTTAGTCAAGTACACAACGTGTTCCACGTTTGCAACTTAAAGAAATGTTTGTCCGATGACACACTCGTTATTCCTTTGGAAGAAATCCAACTCGACGACAAACTCAACTTCATAGAAGAACCCGTAGAAATTATAGGCCGCGAGGTCAAACAACTCAAACGAAACCGTATACCTATCATTAAAGTCCGTTGGAATGCACGAAGAGGTCCAGAATACACGTGGGAATGTGAGGACCAATTCAAGAGCAAGTACCCTTACTTGTTCGCAAATCCACCAGCTCCTACGACGTCTTAATTTCGTGGGCGAAATCTTCTAACCTGGGGAGGCTGTGGCACCCCACAAGAAAAATTAGATTCCCTTTTTGTTAAGTAAAAGTCATGTACCGCAAGTTTGCAATTTTACCGTTAATTTCAACAAGAAGTCATTTTATGATCGTCAATGCATTACTTTTGTCATAAAAAGTTTAATTTGCACGCGAATATCACCATTATTACTCTATGTCTAAAAGGATATTTTAGAATGCGTAACAATAAAAACCATACTTATTTCACTTTTGTAAAACGAGGCCATTTACTTGTAGCACCTTATAAAACCACCTACATACAAATTAATAACCATGACAACTATAATTGGATTCAACAAAGATAAAGTAAATTATATATATATATATTCAAATAAAAACCCATATCAGATATGTATGCATATAAATACATATGGCAACTAATATATATAATGAGAAAACACTATCATTACAAAACCTTACACATTACCCTACCCATTTCTTACTTTGAAAATTTCTATTATATGATGCGTATTATACAACTGATACAATTTCAAATGGCACAAATTGTAGAGATTCTCTAACAGTATTATGAAAAGAAAATAATGACTAACAGTATTAGAAAACTACACTATGGTTTAATATTAGTATATGGTCATTCCACATGCAACATTTCAGTAACCAATCAAAGACCTTGTGTATAAATGAGGCACCATGCACGAACAAACTTATCTCAACTAAAATTTGAAAACAAAGATTACACAAATTGGTGAGAGTTAGGTTCTCGTTTTCGTTGGACTCAAGGGCTAGGAAGCGTCGGGTTTTAAAGGGTTGAAGCAAGGGAGGTTCGATTTTCTCTCATCACCATCATCTTTTCTCGTCATCTATTGAGCTTGGACCTCGGTGAGTCTTGTCTAGTTTACCGTGACATTTAACCCATATTGCGACCAAGACCAAAGCCACACCAACCTTGGCAAGCCGGCCAAAGGTCTCGGTCTTGCCTAGGCTATACACGGCACATATAACGCATGCATGATTTGTGCTTACGCACGCATGCAAAAACCATCGCCACACATAAAATAACAACTATAACCTAATTTGTAAACCACACTTTCCTCGTATAAGACTAGTAACGAGACAAGAAATCTTGTAAGAACTTTAAACATGCCGTGACCAAATGTTTGGCTCGTAAGGGGTTAACAAACCCTAGGGTTTTCGCATGAAATATGAGGATACGGAACCCTCGACGTGTAACATAAGCATGTCCACGAAACCCAAGCCAAACCACAGCCGAGTCTTGCTCGCTGTGGGTGCGTACCATAACCGAGTCTTGCTCGCTGAGGGTGCGTCATTTATGCTGCAAGAAAGAGAACACTGTGTGTGTTGTTTTGAAATAAAACCCCCACTCGTATCGCATGCTAGCAAGCGATTAATGGCAAGTTAATACTTGCTGTTGCGGCTGCATTTCTGTATGAAACAAGAAGTCGCTTGGTGTCTCGAAATTTAGCCACCCAATGGTTAAACACACAAGCCAAGAATCATATGCAAAATATATATATAAAGCTAGAATATGCATGTTGCGTCGGCTAGGTAACAAAAAGATAGGAGGCCTAAAACAATGAGTGTAAGACTCACTGTTGTTGCGTCATTTGGGCAGCCAAAAAGAAAAAGGAAGAAACATGTGACATTATATATATACATGAGGTAGAAGATGACATAAAACCAAGTGGGTATAACCCACTATGCTCGACCCAAAATCAAAAAAAGCAAGGGAAGTGGGTGGCCATGTAGGGACTTCATTATTGAATTAACACTAGTAATATTTACTTGTAAATGTTAGAGGTAAAGAAGTAGAGAAGCATACGTGTTTTCGATTCTTGGGCCGTCCCATGTCAAGACTCAAGCGAATTGGGTAAACTAGCTAACGAAATGGGATTTAATCACAAGGTTAGAAAACTATAAAAACAACGATTTTCGGCGAAATAAAAATAGTAGCGACGAAATTAATTTATAAACGTATAAATGAGCTAAACGCGGTTAATATAAATTATTTGATGCTAAAAATATTTAGAAGTTTATTCGGGTTTTTAAAGGTGAAAAAAATTATAAAAGTAAAAAAATATAAAATATAAAGAGTTGTATATATTATATATATTATTATTTGGAAAGTCAAGGGATTAAAAGCGTATTTTTTGATAAGAAATTTAATCGAGCTGAGCGAACCGTGATACATAAATCTAATAATTATGACAAATGAATTAATGACTGCGATATAAATAAATAAGCGCGATAAGAAAAATATATATAAACTTAGTAACTCACAAATAATGTTTATATTTTCTTTAGATATAAATCACTTGGACTTGTAAATATACGTTACGACGCGTAGTAGTATAAATTCATGTATAGGTACTTATAATTGTAAGGACGTCCCTAGAACCAACGGTTTAAATCAACACCTTGAAAATGTAAAACGTTAACTCATAAACGACAATACCCCTTTTGACCCATTTGCGTAAGCCATTTCATTAAGTACTTTTAGAATGTAAACTCAGACTTTGTCATAATTATTTAGGTGTTTGACTGAGTCACTTTCGACGTGCATTGAACCATTATCAGTTTTTAGGCGATTAACCGACAAGGTGAGTTTTCATAGCCCCTACTCTACTGTTTTAAATCATCTTTTGGGGTGAAAACATTGCTTATTTCAAACGTGTGAATACAAGTACAATTACTCATTACTGATTTGGTCTAAGTCCCGATTTAACCCAAGTTGCTATCTGCCTGATTTATCATGAACCGTTAATTTTTGGAGCGCGAATGTTATGGATAGATCTATCGGGATTGACATCCCTGTTTGTCTTGAACTGACATTAGTCAAGCAGACACAGTTTTATTTGAGTCAGATTACGGGTGTCTCGGGTTAGACACCTGCAAGGGCATTCATTTATTGTTGGTATATGTTAACGCTTCGGTGTCATGAGCTTAGACAATAGTAATGCAATTTATATGACTTTGTATCTGTTATATTGTCATATGTGGATGAAATCTTGTGATTATAAACACTATATTTTTCTGCTTAAACAAACCTATGAACTCACCAACTTTATGTTGACACTTTAGCAATGTTTTCTCAGGTGTTAAGAACGAAGATGTTATATGAAGTCTCATGCATTGCAGTCATTTCTTGTTATCTGAAGATCACTTATACTATTTAAAAACGATGCCGTATCGTCTATTTTTTATGCTTCCGCTAAATGTTTAAACAATTTATTAGTTCCTAATTCAAGTGATTAATTTTCTTAAAACGTCTCATATAGAGGTCGTTCTGTATTGCTTAGAAGTATGATAATCATGAAGTCACACGCCCTCGACTGCCATTATACTCTGATATTTTGGGGGTGTGACAGCGGACCTAACAATCTTTTGATGGGGCTCTCTGTTCTACTCTGGAGCGTATTGTCACTGCGTCTGGACCTGGATTTGGTGATTCGCAA
The DNA here is from genome assembly GCA_026074375.1 of Tanacetum coccineum. NCBI lineage: Eukaryota > Viridiplantae > Streptophyta > Magnoliopsida > Asterales > Asteraceae > Tanacetum > Tanacetum coccineum. The sequence continues at coordinate 62,208 of BQNB010011451.1, read as the reverse complement.
TGGAGGCTTGCCACACTACCATTTACATTTGGAGGGTTTGGTGTCTACTCTGCATGTGATGTTCTGAACTATGCATTCCTTACGTCTAGACTCCAATCCGCTACCTTGCAGACTTGGTTGCTCTGACATTCTAATGTTGTATCTTATGGGCCTACCTTTGATGATGCCTTGCATGCTTTTATAGCTAAAGGAGTGGGGGCTCAGATAGTATCTCGGCTTATCACTAACTTTTTGTAGATATTGTATTTCTTCTAATAAAGTGATGTTATAATAATAAAATAATAATAATAATAATAATAATAATAATAATATTAAAGTGATTTATAAATTTGTTGTAAATCTCTTGAGTTTCTTAATAAAGTGATTTCTAATAAAAAATAATAATGATAATAATAAATATTGATGTTTTAAAGTATAAAAATTCTAAATTACAACCTAATTCTAAACTTTCCATCAAACTTCTTATGTAATCTAAATTCTCTCACTTGATGTAATTGTAGTGACTGAATTACAATTACAACGCAAACCAAACAGTCATCGTAATGTAATATGAATTTCAAATCTTTTCACACTGCCAACCAAATACGATTGGAATGTAATTTAGATTTACAATGAATTACAGCAAACCAAACGCTCCCTTAATGTCTATAAGGAATTATACCGGCCATTGCAAAAATCTTTCTAAGTGTTGAACATAGGTTCTGTCTTAAGCATATTATTCATGACATGATAACACTTCTTGTTTACTAACAAGTGAAGGCTGCTCATTGATGAATAATGAATGAAAACTGATTAATGATAGTGATGATATATTATAAGCATCTATCACAAGAAGGGTCTAGAACTCAAAGGCTATGAATTCTGAACACCACTTCACGAGGATCTTATGTACTCACAAAGACATGTATAAATTAATAATTCTATCAATTTATAGATAAGTAATTGGTTTGGAGTTTTAGAAAACCGAAAATAAATTTAAGCAGTCTTTTTTCTATGATGAGTTAAAAAAAGTCTAGCTGATGAGATAACAACATTCTAGGTTCCATATTTGCGGATGGGGTAATACTCTACTTAATGAAGAGAGATTTTCTATATTCGATATGTTATTAAGCTTACCCATAAACAAATATGATTTCATCCGAACCAAGATAAAGAATTTTTGTAATTATAACAATAATACCTATTATTGATTGAACTAAGCTGTCACACCCCCAAATTCACTGCAGCGGAAGACTGGATTTGGGATTGTGACTTCATGGCATGAAGAGGACTTGATACGAGAGATAGACCTCTATATGCCAATATACCAATGCAGACTCCATATATTCCGTAATATAGAACACCTGAGAAAACATTGCTAAAGTGTCAACATAAAGTTAGTGAGTTCATAGGTTTCGTTATTTGATAATAATGATGAACCACAAGATTTATAACCATAGCATGAAATATAGTAATCCTATATATCACAATGAAAAGCATTTACTATTGTCTAAGCTCATGACACTGAAGCGTTAACATATATCATCATAGATAAGCCCGTGCAGATGTTCAACCCGCAACATCCGTAATTAACTCAAATGAAACTGTGTTTGCTTGACTAATGTCAGTCCAAGACAAACAGGGATGTCAATCCCGATAGATCTATCCATAACATTCACGCTTAGAAGTAATTAACGGTTCATGATCAATCGGGCAGATGGAAACTTGGGTTAAATCGGGATTTAGACCAATCAGTAATGAGTAATTACACTTGTATTCACACATTTGAAATAAGCAATGTTCTCACCCAAAAAGATAATTTAAAACAGTAGAGTATGAGCTATGAAAACTCACCTTGTTAGTTAATCGCCTGGGACTAATAATGGATCAATGCACGTCAAATAGTGACTCAGTCAAACACCTAAGTAATTGTGACAAATCTGAATTATATTCTTGATGCATGAAATGACTTATGCCAATGGGTCATTAAGGGCACTGTTGTTTATGAGTTAACGTTTTATGTTTTAAAAAATGTTGATTAAACCGTTAGCTCTAGGAACAACTTTACAACTATAAGTACATATACAGGAATTTATACTATTATGCGTCGTAATTTATACTTACAGGTTCAAGTGGTCTATATCTCAGGAAAATATAGACATTATTTGTAAGTTACTGATATGTGTAAAATACACATATCCATTTATATCTAAAATAACCCAAATAAACCCAAAACAGACCAAAAATGGCAAAAATATACTTGTATTTGTGTTTTGTGTGTGCAGGTACGGATAAGTCAAAAATCATAAGAAAACAGTCAAAAGCGAGCAAACACGGACACGAGAATCAGAAGAGTATGGCCAAACAGAATGAAAAGAGCCAATGGGATGTGTAACTTTAAAGGAAATTGGAATAAAATTACAAGTTTGGGAAAACAACTCAACTAGTGGATCCATCAAAAAAATAGTTCTCGTGCAGTAATTACTTAGTCTTGGTATAAGGGTCCCGACCTTTAGTTCCACTCAGACCAAAACTTTTCTACACCAGGTGTCCAACTGAAGACAAAAAATTTTCTAAAACCAACTGGTAGACGAAATTTGCCTACTCCAGTTCCTACTGGTAAAGCAGTTCCTGCTGGTAGACCAAACTACCCAATCCCAGTTACTTCTGGTAGAACCAATAATACTGTACGACCTTTTCCAAGTGTGTTCAAACCCAATAGACCTAATACTTATCATTGCTGGCCTCAACCACCTAAATAAAAGGCCTTTACTTAGAGCATCACCACCAAAAACATCTTTTTCATACTTTGGTGGGGATAAAGTGAAAACTGTTGTTAAGACCTCAGCAGGTTGTTCTTGGTCATCCTCTATGTATGTTTAGAAAAAGAATACCAAGAACAATGGTAGATCCAATAATAACAATAGGCTTCAATCAAAAGATCCACTAGGCAGACCCAAGCTAGTAATGGCTTGGGTCCCTGTGAGAAACTAACCTTTCTCATTTTGTCTCATGCAGGGCAACCCACTTAGTGATTAATATTGGGATGCTCAATCCATAGATGCTGTGCCTGAGGGGAGGACAATGCCTAAAGGGAGGCATGTCTTGTACACTTAGTATTTTTGTTATTTTGGGTTTTTGTTTGAATTATTTTTCCCAAAGTTAGTTTTAGTTATAGAAGTGTGTTTCTTCTGGTAGTTTTATTTGATTCTTCTATAAGTTTTACTTGTTTATTCTGGTAGTTGGGTTATTTCTTCTACTCATTAGTCTTATCCTACATTCTATTTTTTTTGGATTTTGACACGTAACATTTTGTAGGAAATACGCTTGGTGATAAGAGGTGATGCTTGTATGCTTTGATGGTGAAAAAGTTCCATAAATTTAGTTCTGGTGCTGGTAACTTAACCATTCCTACTACTAGGTTGATTCCCATTGGCTTGGTATAGTTCAACATTACTAACTTGTTGAACTAAAATTTCTTCTTGATGGATGACAGTCTGTGCGGGGAGAGAGAAATTAATTTTTCTTTAATGCAAAAATTACTCGTAGAAATTTTAATGGTAACTGCTCTTAAGTCAATCAGGTTTCTTTAATTAATAATTACTATTTTACTTTAACGTCTATCAGTTAATTATTAAACAGAATACTACTTTTTTTATGAACTGTTTCCAATTAGGTTAAAAAGATCTCACAATTATAAATTCAATTCCTTTCTCCCCCAGCACCTACTTATCATTGCGAACATATACCAGCACTAACACTTACTTCATCTCTACTTTTTCTACTACCAACTCATCAATGGCGGGTTTAAAATACATTTTTGACCACAACAAGGTGGGTTATTTGCTCAAACCCAATGGCAGTGATGACTACCATCCAATGTTGGACTTCTTAAGGGGCACTTCTCTCAGGTATGCAATATCTCATGATCCCTTCATATATGACTCTTTAGTCAAGCAATTTTAGAGGACTGCTTCACTCAGACTTGCTGAGTTGGGTCCTCCAGCCATAGTTGCAACCATTGATGGTGCTCAATACACTATATCTAAAGCCTCTGTCAGGAGTAACCTCCAATTGGCAGATGATGGAGGTCTTAGTAACCTTCCAGACCCTGAGATCTATGCTGGACTTTACCACATCTCGTTACCAATACTGGATACCTCAACCTTTGGAAAAATTAGGTTTTCACCTCAATGAGGTTTTTGGTTCATACCATTAACCACAGCAATAACTCCAAATCTGTGATGGGATCAGATTGGTAGTGTTTATTTTTGCTACTGCCAAAACATGATCCTGACTATCAGTGGAAGAGTTTATAAATTTTTCCAAGACATATTTTTTGAGGTAATGGTTTATAACTTGATAAGTAAGAAAAAGTTTTTGATGTACCCTAGGTTTTTTGCAATTATTTTGGGTATCAAACTGCAAAACACAACTCAATACCTTGCTCAAAAGAATGACCCAAAAAGGTATTTGCAAATAGAAGATGAGGCTTTGTTGGGGCACATATGCCATTGTTGCCTGCTATGTTGGCAGGTGAAGAAGAGGATCAGGGTGAAAGGCCAGCTGAACCAGCTGATCAACCTCCCATTCCTGATCCCATACCATCTCCAGTCAATGTCCCCAATCCACCCATTATTGCATCAACTACCACCTCACCACCCAAAAACGGTACCAACATTCCTCCTTCTGACCATGACCAACCATCTTCTTCAAGGCTCAATGAGCCTGATGAAGAACCCCTCACTTCCACCTTTGGAGACGATGAGACTGCAGGAGGCTCATTCCATGAGTCTCCACCTAGGTCCCATGAAGCAACTGTTATCCCTTTACAGGATCAGAAAAAAAACCCCCCCATTAGAGTTGCTGAGGACCCTTTGACTCTAACTGCTTTATCTTCCCTTGTTTCCAAGTTTATGCAGAAAACAACATCCTTGGAGTCTGAGCTCAAGGATACCAAAAAGACACTTGGAACTACTATAATTACCTTGGTTGGGAGAGCCAAAAAGCTGGAAGGTGCGCTTAAGAAAAGGAAAAGGAAACCGGTAATATCTGATTCTGATGATGATGCTGAAAGAGTGGAGAAAGAAATTGACATGGATTCACTCCTTGCTCTGGCAAATGCTTCACTAGCTGAACAACAATCATCCTTTGTCACTCCTTCAAAAGATAAAGACTCAGGGGAGTCTCAAGAACAAGATATCAGCTCTAGTACTCTTGCAGCTGCTCACATTCTTTCTCAAACTAAACTGCATGCTGAGAGAGTTGCCAAGTCACACTAAATTTTCCTTCAAGAAGAGAGGAAAACATACACAAGGGCAAGTAAAGGAAGTGCTTCAGAAGACACTTCTTCTAGGATGGATTTTTCACCAAATGCAGTTACTCCTGGTGGTCTTACACATAGTTCTGCTAATCAAGACATTCCTGCTGATATCTTTGTTACTCCTGGTAATATGCCCATTTCTACTGGTAGTGGTACCATTCCTGCTGGTGTGTCAGTTTCCTACGGTATTCAACAGTTTTTATTGCGATGCAGTGATCAATCCTCACTGTCAGCACTCTATTGATAAAGGAAAGCCCATTGGTGGATGAACCAACTCCAACTCAATAGAGGACTTTTTAACAATATAGAAGATGAAAGGCTTGGATGGGAGGCAACTGAAAGGTTACACGCTCAAGAATAGGCAGAGCTGGAGAGACAACAAGAAGAACTTCTTCGGCAAGATGAACTCTTGGCACGTCAATTAGATCAGGACTTTGACATCCCTGCTCAACAAAAGAAGAGACAGCAAGAAGTTCAAGCAGCTGTCATGCACTATACTAACGATGACTGGATAACAATAATGGCAAAGATTAAGCAAATAAAGAGCTCTCAAGAACTCACATAATGATTCTAATATGCCAGAGGGGGATTTCTAGTGCCATAGTGGAGATGGTTGATAAAAGCGAAGGCAGAATTGCTAACCAAAGGCTAAAAGCTAGAAGGGATAGACCTATTTCCCCAAGTTGAGCCAAAGGGATTTTAAATGAGACTTTTGTCAAGAACCATAGTGTTTAGCTAACTAACAAAAAAAAAAAGGCAGGACGCATGACTTATGTGAAGTCACTCAGTGCAGATAGGCTCAAGGAAGCGTTTGAAAGGCTCCAGAGTCATCTTTCAACCCTTACTCAACAAGATTTCACAAGAGCATCAAAGAGGCTTGGTGATGAATTGGAACAGCCTTCTTCAAAGAGACCTAAAGCCTGTTAGTAGAGTGCAACCATCTTGCTGCTATGGGAGGATATCAAGTGGCATGCAACTTCCGATTCCATCTGAAGATGTACGAACTTCTAAGGAGTCTAAGGTTGTGGAAGAAAAGGGGGAATCTTCAGAGAGGACTCCTAGAAAGAGGAAGTCTATGGCTAGGAAAGGACTTCATATTTCTAAATCTACTATACCAATAGAAACAGGAGATCCTGATGCTAAACACAAGATGTGTCTCAAGTATGCTTGAGTATGATTTGTTTGGGTTGAACTTTCTGATAAGGAGGAATGTTTCGATTGCGACACTAGACTTGTTCCCTTCTAAGCATTGCGTAGGATTGGAATTGTTGCCTACGGGGTTAGGAACAATTAATGTCATCTTACAAAAAAAGACAACTCTCTCAAGTATTTCACCAGTCTAAGGGAAATACTCCACTTAGTCACTCGAGAAGATTTGATGACTATATATGGTCGTGTAGTGACTTACTATCAGGACAAGGAAGCTGACGGAGTTGGTCTTATTCTTTGGGGTAATCTACGGGTTTTGATAGATTCACCTGAAGTGGATGATGGCAGTGAATTTTGGAAGAGCCAACACAAATGGAGAATTCAAAGTTGGAAGTTATATTCTTTTTCTTCTGGTATTCATGTGTTGGAGGCAGTAAGTGGCCTTGTCATTTATATGTTTGTGGACAAGAAGTAACCCTCCACTGTCACGCTTATGAAAAGAATGCCAGATTATCATTGGAAATTGGTCATGTTGAAGAGTAGCGTAATTAACTTACCACACTATGCTGTTCAGTTGGTTAAGTTCCTAAGGAAACAATTGCAGATTCCAAGCGTCTGGTGTGTCATGACTGGTATCTTTAATTATATAATAATCATAAATCTTTTTTGCTCTCTAAAATATATTTTTGATATATAAATTATTTATCCAGTATCTCTATACTTATTAGCTTTTGCACCAAGTGTAATAAAAGTTTTGATTGTGAAAAAAAAAGTTTTGGATGTGAAAACAGTTTTTGGCATGTTAGATGGTTATATGGACAAGAAATTTTGAACAAAAAGCAACATGTTTTCAGAGTTTTGTGGTTGCATAGGGCTACACCACAAAACCAGCAAATGGTATTCACTCACACATGGTCTAACAGACAACAAAGAGTTGGCTAGTCCAACAGCAAACGGCTTTTGGTAAAGACTTAACAAATCCGTTTATATAGTTGACAACTTGCTAATAAGTTGTATGGTAATCAACTCACCATACTTCATAGTTAAGAGTTGGCTAGTCCTGAGCAAACGGCTACAGGTAAAGACATATCAAATCCGTTCATGGTTGTAATGATTTACCAAAAATCATATAGTTTTCAACTTACTATGATTCATGTTCTGAAAGTTGAAACTGAGTTCAAAAGTCCACCATGGAATTTGACCCATTCTGGGTGTCAAAGACTGATCTACCCACGAGTGAATTGGCTACTTGGAAGAAGGCTCCTCAAATCCATTCAGGTAGCTGGGTGGTTTCTATATTGTTGCTGTTCACAGACCTATGATATGCCTGACAAGACCATTATACTATGATCGCTATATTTTCAAGATTATTCAACAAGGTCAAGTGGAATGGCTTAATGAAGACTATTGCAAGCATAAATGTGTGGTCAACATCCACCAAGTTGTTTTGGATGCTCATTGGTATAATATTAGTTTTAGATGTAGCCGTATTACTTACTTCAATCCTCCATGGGTGTTCAAGACGAAGCTCTTATCAATGAAAACTTGAACTTAAGCAAGTCCAAATTCAAGTTAGGGGGAGGATAGTTAGGAATATAGTATTCATAGTTTACTACTGTAGATATAGTCATTACGACTGGTCAGCATATTAGTTACTCCTTGTAGAGTAATATTGTCATTAGTATTGGTAGTACAATATATATAAACTTAGTAACTCATAAATAATGTTTATATTTTCTTTAGATATAAATCACATGGACTTGTATTTGACTTGCTTAAGTTCTTGTATAGGTACTTATAATTGTAAAGTCGTCCCTAGAGACAACGGTTTAAATCAACACCTTGAAAACGTAAAATGTTAACTTATAAACGAAACAAAACCCTTTTAGACACCATATACCGTAAGCCATTGCATTAAGTTACTTTAAATTAAACTCAGACTTTGTCATAATTATTTAGGTTGTTTAGACAGAGTCACTTTTGACGTGTCATTGAAATAAAAATATGTCTTAACCAATTATTCAGTTTTTCAGGCGATTACCCGACAAGGTGAGTTTTTTCCATAGCCCCTACTGTTATTAATATGTATTCATATTACTACTGAGATATAGTCATTATGTACTGGTAGCATATTAGTTACTCCTGTAAAAGTAATATTGTCATTTAGAAACTGGTAGAAACAATAATGGCTACTACTAGTTAAAATGTAATAGTTAGTATTGGGTAGTACAAATGTTAAATAGTTTAGTTAGGAATATGAATGAGTATATATTAGGAAGTATATGCATATCTATTATACCCGATTATAATCATTTATATCCGTTTATTGTATTAAGCTATTATTAAGGATTTCCTACAAGAAAAAAAGGACCTCATATGTCATAGTGAAAATGTATACCTTCATGAACACATTTCATATCGTTAGTTGAAATCCAATTATTAGAAACGACCTTTGTCCGTTATAATTAATGTTCTTTCTTAGGACATGTGTTAAATTCCGCTAGACCCAAGTGATCATTTCCAGAGCCTCTCTTGTATACTGATTGTTATTTATACAGTCATCTACCACCCTATAATAGGCTGAAAGATCTAACATTGGGATCTACACATACACTAATATTTTAAATCCCCTTTTGGGGTGAGAAAATTGCTTATTTTCAACTGTTGGAATACAAGTACCAATTACTCATTACAATATTGGTCAAAGATCCCCGTTTTAAACCAAGTTGCTATATGCCCACAAAAAGCATTTATCATGAACCGTTAATTTTCGAAGAGCAAATGTTATGGATAGATCTATCAGGATTGACATCCCTGTTTGTCTTGAATGGACATTAGTCCAAGCAAGACACAGTTTCCATTTGAGACAGAATAACGGGTGTCTCACTCGGGATTAGAACACCTGCAAGGGCAATTCATTATTGTTGGTATAGTTAACTCTTCGGTTCAAGAGCTAAGATAATAGTAATGTATTTATATGACTTTGTATCAGATATATTGTCAAAAGTGGATGCAAACAAGTGATTCAAAAACACTACATTTTCTGCTTAAACACAAACCTCATGAACTCACCAACTTTATAGTGTGACACTTTCGCAATGTATTCTCAGGTGTTAAGAACGAAGAAACTATAAGAAGTCTGCATGCATATGCAGTCCATTTTCCCCCCCGTTATCTGAAGATTCACTTGTACTATTTAAAACAATGTCCGTAATGTTCAATTTTATATGCTTCTGCTGAAAGTTAAAATTATATTTTATTATTCCTAAGCCTAATGATCCATATTTCTAAAAACTTCCAAAAAAATGAGGTCAAGTTATGTATTGCAATAGAAGTATGAAAATCATGAAGTCACACGCCCTCAGACGCGCTACCATTTTATACTTGATATTTTGGGGTGTGACAGATTGGTAACAAAGCTCTGAGAAAATAGAACTAGGGTGCATTAGTCACTAGACTATATAACTATTATCTGCTTTATCATGCTTATTATGCTTCTATTGTCTGTCATTGCTGGTTTCTCAAAAGGGGGTACATTGTGATAAACAATCAAGGAGTACATAAATAATTAAAATGGTATACATTTGAAATAGACATAAAAGAGAAACCTTATACATAGATATGGGTAAACATGTGTATTAAACATATACATATACATAAAATTGGGTTAACATTTGAATTAAACAGCTTTAACTAAGGGCGTATTTTGAAATAAATCTATATCATTTTTCATATTTTCTTGTCTCATCGACATGTCGAACTCGGATTGAATTGAGCACCGACCGATAACACTACATTGGTACCTTTCCCAGACTCACCTGACACAACTCCCCTCTAGGTTTATCACAACAGGATACGTCCTACTCCTCGATTACTTACTTTGCCATCCTGTACCACATTTTCCCCCAACAATCCATACTTACCGCTCATAGAAGTATGTCGTTTTGGCCCATTGAACCAAATCTTGCTGAACGTGCCCAAATTTTTGCTATTAACCTTGATGATTATCAACTTGATCCTCTTACTCCACCACCCTCACCTTCATCCCCATTCTCGATGGCTGCTTACCAGCGGATGATTGCTGAAACGGACCCCACCCAGAGAGAAAAATAAAGCTCTAACTGCCTACGAGACGGAAACTGGTCAGGGTTTGGTGCCTGTTCCTGAGACAGCCTTGACCATATGCACAATGCGCCTAGAGGACAGTTGCATACCAAAAGTATTCTCTAAGACATAGACCTTTACCACCCAAATGCATGTTTGTAGGAGTTAGAAGCCTTCACATGACACTTGTGGGATGAGAATCCCCAGAGTTAGTAAAATTTAATAGAGACGCCATCAGTTGGACGAATTGATATACTCAACTTTAGACAAATGTTTGAGGATGCGTAGGATCGAGCTAGTAATGCTCAGAAGAAGCAGCACGACAGAAAGGAAGAGGCACACAAGGAGGAGGTCAGCAAATTCTAACCAGTAACAATAACTAGTTTTAATTCCTGTCCTTTGTAACCACTAAGCATGGTTTGTTCGCAGGCTAGTGAACTCCTGTTTACCTTACTCACTTGAAATAAACATTGTGTTTTGCGAAGTAATAACAATATTTGATTGCAAGAGACATGCCATTTTGTAAGTAACTTGATTTTCCTTACGCAAATTAACAACTATCTTATAGAAAAATGCACCGTGCAACGACTTCCAAATGTCCCGCCGAAACCCTCTAAGTCAACCGTTCGAAGATCAACCAACCAAAAACAATTGGACAATCAACAGTGGCATTGACACTCAGATGCTCATACCAGCTTCAATAATAGCCAACAAATAGTTGAAGCACTCGCAAGCTGCCGCTGGTGACTCATGCTTGGGGGGGGGGTGTCAAGCACTCAAGAAGAGGACCAACCTAGATACAACTCTTCCCATAAATAAGGCATGCCACAACAAGGAATTCCGTGCAGTCCATGCATGAAAGCAACCCGCATAGTAACTGCAGGAGCATTAGGCTATAACCCGATGGTTTGAGAAACTAGAATTCTCAATTTGGGATTACAACGTTGCCAGAAGGTGGACAGGAGTCCAAATTTGCTTCTAGCACACTACTAGATGGCGCTTTAACTTGGTAGAACGTGTATGTTCGTTCTGTTACTCTCGATACCGCTCATGCAACACCTTGGAGTGATTTCAAGGCTATGTTTATCCAGAAGTACTGCCCTCGAAATGAAGTCAAGCAAATGGAAAATGAACTGTGGAATTTAAAGGTGAAAGGCACAAACCTTACCGCCTACAATCAACGATTCCAAGAACTCATCCTCTTACATGCCCTAAAATGGAACCCAACGCACGACCGGTGACTATGAAAGATCGTTTGGAACAATACAAGACTGAAGTTCTACCTTTGTGCATCAAGGGTAACATAACCTCGTCCAAACCAGTGGACTTGCATGAAGCAATTGACATGGCTCAAGGTTTGATGTACCAAGTGGTCCAAGAGTTAGGAGAAAACTCGGGTGACAAGCATGAAATGGAACGGAAACCACTACACAACAACACCAACAACACTAGCAACCTCACCCGAACAAAACGCCCATAACAGAAAGGGTGTTTAACGAGCTTGGTCAAAGGTTCCTATGCTGGCAAATTACTAACTCGCGGGAAAGAGGTGGACACAACCACACTAACGCATTCCTCTCCCTACTTGTCACAACTGTGGAAGGGCATGACATAAAGTCAAAGACTGCCGAGCTCCACCTCGTCCCGCGAACCAAAGAGGACCCGAAAGCCAAGGAGGACAGGGAAGTTATGTCACTTGTTTTGGATGTGGCGAAAAAGGACATTACAAGAACAAGTGTCCAAACAATGGAAGTCAAGGCAGTGGAAACCAAATTCGAGGCAACCCGTCGAATCCTCAGAACAATCAAAGGCATAACCAAGGTAACCCTAAGGGAAATAACCAAGCATCAACCAGTACTCAAGGAGAGGACCAGCAGACACCTGGCAGATAATACGCCTATGTTGAAGGCTGCGTGGAAGACCACAACGTGGTGAATGGTACGTTCCTGATCAATAATGCTTATGCTTCGAAGCTATTTGATACTGGTGCGGATAGAAGCTTTGTATCATATGCTTTCAGTAAATATATAGACATCCCTCCTACAACCCTAGATACTAATTATAGTGTGGAGCTAGCTGACGGAAAGTCACTAACCACAAACACTATTTTAAAAGGGTGTACTCTTAACTTGCAAAATCACCTATTCAAAATCGACTTACTCCCTATAGAATTAGGAAGTTTTGACATCATCGTCAGAATGGATTGGATGGCCGAACATCATGCGGAATGTTGTTGAGTATATGAGAAGTAACATACGCGTACACATATGGAAATGAATGCTAAAACAACAGAGGAAAAGAAGCGGAGTTATAAAACGAATCGAGATAGAAGTCCATTCTCGTATCATCAGAACGCATAATCACATCGACCAAGATGTCCAAGGTTATTAAAGTCAAATGATGATGGAAGAGGAAACTGAAATTCCAGAGAGACTAATTGAAGATGTGCCTGTAGTCAGAGACTTTCCAGAAGTATTTCTTGAAGATTTGCCAGGATTACCCCCGACGCGCCAAGTAGAATTTCACAACGAGTAAATACCTGGATCTGCACTCTGTTGCCCGCACACCCATATCTTCTTGCACCGCGATATGAAAAGAAGCTAGCCGATACAAACAAAACGAATTTTTTCTTCCTTAGAAAAAGGGGCACCCCTTTTATAAAATACTAAGTTCCTCTCTTGGGTAGCACCAATACTTATTGTCAAAAGAAAGATAGATCTTTTCGAATTGTTAAATCGATTATCGGAGTTAACAAACTACATTGGAAAAAAAAATTCGTTATCCCTTACCAAGGATCGATGACTTATTCGATCAGTTACAAGGATCCAACATCTACTCAATAATTAACTTAAGGTCAGGTTACCATCAGTTAAGGGTTAGAGAAGAAGATATTCCCAAGACTGCTTTCAAAATACGATACGGACACTAGATGTTCTGAGATATTATCGCCTTTTGGTTTTGACCAAAAACGCACCAACGGTGTTCATGGAACACAGGAAACGTGAGTGGCAAGCCATACTTGGATAAAGTTTAATGATTTGTGTTCATCGATGATATATCTCAAATACTTCCGCAATGAGAAATAACACGAGGAAACACCAGAAAACTATCTGGAGTTGCTTAAGAAGGAAGAACTGTAATGCCAAATATTTCTAATGTGAATTTTGGATCAAAACGGTAAAATCCTCAGTCCCATGATTGTTAGCCAGTGGTAATCCAACGTAGACCCAGCTAAGATTGAATCGGTAAAGAATTCGAATCACCAACCACTCCTTTCATAGATATCGCAAGTTCTTAGGACTTGCAAGCTACTAAAGTAGATCATCAAAGGAATTCTCCAAAATATCTAACCTAAGACTGAGCTTAACGCAAAGAAGAACCAGAAGTTCGATTGGGGTGAAGAACAGGATAAGCTTTCCAGCTATTGATTGCAGAAACTATGTGTTTGCACCTATCTGTAGCAAACTGGAAGGCAGTGAAATTTTGTGGTGTACTTTAACTTCCATAAAAGGGTAGGTGTGAACTTAATGCAAAGAATGAAGCTTATTTCATACGCTTCTAGGCAACTGAAATTCCACGAGAAGAACCTACACCCCAGATCTGGAGTTAGGAGCGGTAAGTTGTTCGCCCCTAAAGATCTGGCGACACTTTTATGTATGGAACAAAAATGTGAAGTGTTCAGTAGATCATAAGAGCCTACAACACATATTAAACAAAAAAGAACTCAATATAAGGCAACGCCGATGGATAAAACTCCTAAGTGATTACGATTGCGAAATTCGTTATCACCTGGGAAAAGCAAATGTCATAGCAGATGCTTTGAGTCGAAAGGAAAGGATCGAACCATTGCGAGTAAGTAAAACTCCCGATGTGTTACAAAAACGCTTTTACAAGTAATACGTCGATTGATTTTCAAATCAATTTTCTTGATCATCACTAACGTAATCTTGCAGGCTAAAACGATGGTGATGGTATCCCAATCAACCAAAGTCGATTCATTACCACATGTTCATGCTCATTCTACAAAGACAATCTATCATGAAAGCTTAAGATTTAAAGACAAAGACTTTCGCTAACTCTGATTTGAAGCTTTCAAGATAAGGCATAGTATGAGAATGTTGGTCAAAGACACAAGATCGCAAGATGGCATAAACGATAAAGACAATGACAAAGGCTCAAAGTCAAGATCGCAAAGCATGAAGGAACAAACCTACAACTAATAACAAAAAGAAAGACCAAGAACACATAAGCTTAACGACAAAAGCAATCTCACTGATCTCATGAAGGAGTGTCATCAATGAACTCACTTCGGGGGAAGTTTGTTAGCCCTAAAAATGTTTAGTATGGTTTGTGAAGTATTATGCAAACGTGAGAAGAACAGTTGCTGATTTCTCGCATGCACCCCCGAACGAATATTCACCAAGCCCTAATGACAAGAAGCAGTGCTCGTTGGTGTGGTTTGACTTCTACAAAATTCCGCTGTGCACTTTGATGACAAGTAGAAGATTGTTCAAGCTACATCAATGTTTCAGAATCTGCTCAAGATAGGGATGTTGGTTTGGGGGGAAGCTGATTCAGAAACTTCGACAAAAAGGAGTCTATGAAGAAAGCTTTTCAAGACATGCTGCATGGATTGGGGGGAAGTTAATCCAACTCATGCATACTACAATGGTTCCTGTATAAGTAAAGACACAGAAGATCCAAGCTGGAGTACAAGTTTCAAGACAAGGAGTACTCAGAAGACATCTTTAGCTTTGGAAGTGCTTTGGAAGACTTTATTTGTGTTGTATTTGTACCTGATAGGAACATTGTAAGTAATTCCGTATGTCCACATATTGGGGGAAGATTGTTAGCCCTAAAATATGGTGACTAATCCGGAATTACATTTATCATTTATAGTCGTGTCGGGTTAGTTTAGCTAGTCAAGCCCGGGACTATAAATACCCCCTCCATACTTCCATGGAGGGGTAGAAGTTCACACTTGTAAAAGTGTGTGTGTGTGTGTGTGTTTTTCTCTTTTCTCTCTAGCACACATACAACTTCCTATTTCTTATCTTTTCTCTCTAATAAACATGGATCAATTTCTTTTCCATTTTACCATACCTCCGGATCCGTTGTTCTTAAGGTGAATCTAATGTCGACAATCTCAACTTCGTTGAAGAACCCGTAGAGATTATGGACCGCGAGGTCAAGCAACTCAAGCGAAGCTGTATACCTATCGTTAAAGTCTGTTGGAACGCGCGAAGAGGTCCAGAGTACACGTGGGAACGCGAGGACCAATTCAAGAGCAAGTACCCTCACTTGTTCGAAAATCCAACAGCTCCTACAACGTCTTGATTTCGTGGGCGAAATCTTCTAACCTGGGGAGGCTGTGGCACCCCGTAAGAAAAATTAGATTCCCTTTTCGTTAAGTAAAAGTCATGTACCTCAAGTTTGCAAATTTACCGCTAATTTCAACAAGAAGTCATTTTATGATCGTCAATGCATTACTTTTGTCATGGAAAGTTTAATTTGCACGCGAATATCACCATTATTACTCTGTGTCTAAAAGGACATTTTAGAACGCGTAACAATAAAAACCATACTTATTTCACTTTTGTGAAACGGGGCCATTTACTTGTAGCACCTTATAAAACCGCCTAAATACAAATTTATAACCATGACAACTATAATTGGATTCAACCAAGATAAAATAAATTATATATAAGTATATTCATATAAAAACCCATATCAGATATGTATGCATATAAATACATATGGCAACCAATATATATAATGAGAAAACACTATCATTACAAAACCTTACACACTACCCTACCCATTTCTTACTTTGAAAATTTCTATCATATGATGCGTATTATACAACTGATACAATTTCAAATGGCATGAATAGTAGAGATTCTCTAACAGTATTATGAAAAGAAAATAATGACTAACAGTATTAGAAAACTACACTATGGTTCAATAGTAGTATAGGGTCATTCCACACGCAACATTTCAGTAAACAATCAAAGACCTTGTGTATAAATGAGGCACCATGCATGAACAATTCTATCACTACTAAAATTTGAAAAAAAACAAGAAGTAAACTATACGGTTCGAGTTCGAGCTTCGTTGAGGTCAAGAGCTAGGAGACGTCGGGTTCGGAGTAGTATTAACCAAGGGTTGGTTCAAGCTTCTCGTCATCGTCATGCCTCGACCCATTTAGCGATACTTGGACCTTTGTAAGTTGCCCTTGTGGCTTAATGTTTTCATACTATGTTATCAATTTGTAGTTTAAGACATGAATAAACATGTCAAGACTTTGGCAAAACTAGACGGAGGTCTCGACCTCGCATGACAAGTATGATACATGCATGGCACCGCCCATGCATGACCCTTGTATATGTGCGTATGCCGAGCTCTTGTCGTGCTACGTATGAAATATGACATGTAAACATTCAACCTAACATAACCTAGTATCAAGCATGTCGAAACTAAAAACTATGCGACAACTTTCACTAGCAAAACTCGATACTCATAACTGGTTGGAAGCATTGGCACTAGGGATGAGTAAAAACTAAGGTTTTCACACGACTTGTTTGATGGTTAGCACCATGACCCCATGATACCTTGGCACGGTTTGCATCACGAGACCCAACTCATGTTGCACGTAAATGAGCTAGGAGAGAGTTACTATTCTTGCCAAAATTACGGTCCACGAGAGACGAAAGCCTCGTCCTTGCGGTTCGTTACAAGACATATTAATTGGGCTAACCAATAAGACGTGTGACGAACCACCGCGAGCCGTTAGCTCAAGGTTGGGATGTCACAGTCCTATAGGAACCCAAACAACTCATGCTTGTTGTTTCATACCAAAGCCTCGCACCTACTCGACACCAACTTGTATCGAATCACACGCAAACGAGCCATTGCAAGTTGTTGCTGCTGTTGCAGTTGTACGTTCTACAAAGGACGAGAAGATTGTCCTCTTATATCGAATTGGAGTCTTCTCGTTGCTAACTATACAAGTTGTAAACATGCAAAATAGATAGAAAATTAATATATATACATGTGAGTTATAAGTTTATATATATATATATATATATATATATATATATATATATATATATATATATATATATGTGTGTGTGTGTGTGTGTGTGTGTGTGTGTGTGTGTGTGTGTGTGTGTGTGTGGGTTTTGCTGCGGAAGAGATGAAACCGAAAATAGTGAGTGTTAAAAACTCACTGTTGTTGCGTCTGGTGAGCAGCAAAAAGAAAGAAAAGAGGTGGGACATGTGCTTATTATATATGTACACGTGATGGATTTTTGTAATATAAAAGGGAGCATGTTTTCTTAATTCATGACAAGTTGACATAGGGAACCTTTATACTATTTTCATTTATAAAAATTTGACGTAGAGATATGTTACATGCATAACTATCGAACTCTCGGTTCGAGCTCCAAGTGGGTTGGCAGCTCGTTAACGAGTATAGTTATTTCGACGAGTATAAATTAGAAGTGACGTTTTTCGATGCTTTAGAATTATTAACAATGAAACCAAACTTTTAAACAGGGAAGCGAGTTTATCCCGGCTCATATATTTTATGTGGCACCCCGTAAGAAAATTTTGATTCTCGTTGCGTTAAGTAAAAGTCATGTACTGCAAGTTTGCAAGTTTACCGTTAATTTCAACGAGAAGTCATTTTATGATCGTCATGCATTACTTTTTGTCATGGAAAGTTTAATTTGCACGCGGATATCACCGTTATTACGCTGTGTCTAAAAGGATATTTTAGAACGGGTAACGATAAAAAGAAAAAAAAACATACTTATTTCACATTTGTGAACGAGACCAATTACTTGTAGCACTTTATAAAACCGCCTACATCCAAATTAATAACAATGACAACTTTTAAATTGAATTCATCAAGATAAAATAAACCATAGGTATATAAATACATTCAAACTCCAACATCAGATATATGCATATGGATACGTATAAAACCAATATACAATAATGGCAAAACATTCATCATTCCAAACCCTTACACACTACCCTACCCACCTTCTCTCCTTGAAAACTCTTATCACATATTACGTTTCAAAATAACTGATACAATTTCAAATGGAGAGAATAGGCATAGTAGAGATTCCCTAAATAGTCTTATGAAAGGAAAAAATGATGACTACAGTATTAGAATTATTGCTATGGCTCAATAGTAGTATAGGGCCATTCCTCGTGCAACATTTCAGTAACTAAGCAAAGACTTTGAGTATAAGTAGGAACTTTGCATGCACTCTTTTAGGCACCACTAAAATTTGTAAAACAAGAAGTAATCTATTCGGTTCGAATTCGGGTTTCGTTAGGGTGCAAGAGCTAAGTGGACGTCGGCTTAAAAGGAGTAGCAGCCAAAAGTAGTTCGAGCACCTTACCACCATCTTTTCTTTCTCACCGTCGTTCGGCAAACCTGGACCTCGGTAAGTCGACTTCATAGTTAATGCCTATCATTAGTAGAATATGTACTTCGTAGTTTAACAAACCCCGGCTTGTGTGTGCGATTAACAAACCCTTAGGCTTGTATGTGCGACAAGTGCACAACAATACTGCATGTTTTCAACCCATTTGTGGTCCCACTATGTTTAGATGTGAGCTAAAACCCCTCAACACCAAATGCATGGAAAACGAATATTAAGAAGAATTAACGTAACCCGCCGACTTTCATGAGAACTAGTAACGAACCAAAGGAAATTACAACAACCTTAAACATGTACGTAACATACAATGTTGGCTCACAAGGGACTAATAAACGTTGGGATTACTCGTTAATACTTTGAAAAACATTTATGGGTAACGACCTCGACATGTAATAGGGGTGCTCAAGATGAACCATGGCTATCCATAAGCTCACTGTTGGTGCGTCCACAAACCTAAATACACCCAACAAAGGTGTGTTCATTTGTTGTTATTTGATGACCTCCTAAAATACCTTACACCACAGCGTACCTTACTGTACTCACATCACACGCAGATGGGGCTTGCAGCTGCCACTACACTGATTAAACCAGGTTTTCACAGTGAGCTGCTGCCGCTGTCATGGCCTTTTAGCTACGAAAGACACCACCACATTTGTAGTTTCGACCTTTACTTATTCCGTGACTAACCCTATAGAAGTAGAACCATGCGAATTAACTAGAAGGAAACCTAGATATAAATAAATATGGGAGCATGGGTGAAAGAAAAAGACACCACAACAGTGGTTCTGAGTCCACTACTTGGTCACACAAAAGATCAAATAAGAAGGTACATAAAAATACTAAAGCCATTGGTAATATAATATAAAGATATATATGGGATATTTTAGCAACTTGCATGAAAGTTACTTGTTAAATCTAGACATAAAAGAAGTATGGAACATACTAGGTACGGGCTTCAGTACAAAATCCGAAAGAGTGAGAAATCTTTATCGAGCAAAATGATTATTTCGATGATTAGTAAAAATTTAAATGACCCTTTTTGATTGACTTAGAAGTGGGTAACAACGAAACCAAGTCTTAAACGGGTAAATAAATTTAACACGATTATAAAACTAATTTTAACGCTCAAACATTTTGTAAAAAGCATATATCGGTTTTAAACATGCGAAAAGCCTATAAGAGTAAAGAATTTAAATTTATAAAGGTTGCATATGTAATAATTATTATTCTGGCCAGGTACAAGGGGATTAAAAATATTTTCGATAAGAAAATTTAAACGAGTCGAGCGACAACCGCATAAAAATCAGATAAATACACAAATTAATTAACGTCTGGCGATGTAAATAAATAAAACGGCGATAAAAGGTTACATAGACTTAATAACTACAAGTCTATGTATAATATTTCCTTAGATATTAAAACAACATGGACTTGTAAATATACGTTCAACGCGTAAAAATATAAATCCCTGTATAGGTACTTCTAATTGTAAAGTCGTCCCTAGAGTCAACGGTTTAATCAAAATTTTGGAAACATAAAACGATACCACATAAACGACCATGCCTTTTTGATCATTTGCATAATTCATTATATAAATTTAAGTACCAAATATACACTCAGGATTCTCATAATTACATATGTTGTTTGACTAGTCACTTTTGACGTACATTATCCATTAATCAGTTCCAGACATTGATCGACCAAGGTGGTATTTTCATACCCCCACTGTAAACTGTTATACCAAATCATATTTTGGATGAGAACATTGCTGTATTTTATTTACCAGTTGAACACAAGTACATTTAATGATTTACAATTGGTCTAAGTCCCCAATTTAAACCCAATTTGCTAATATTGGCCTAATGTCTTCATGAACTGTCAATTTCTTGATCGGATGACCGGTTGAGGGAGCGCGAATGTTATGGATAGATCCTATTCGTGGATGACAATTCCTGTTTGTCCTTGGACTAGAGCATAAGTCCAAGCAAAACAAAGTTTTCATTTTGAGTCAGAACGGGATGTGCGGGTTGAACATCTGCACGGGCTTATCTATGATTATAATATGGTTTAACGCAACAGTGTCGATGAGCTTAGACCATGAAATACTTTCATTGTGATATTATGATTCTATAATTATACCATGGGTTAAAAATCATTGAGGTTCATCACTAATTATCAAACAACAAAACCTATGAACTAACCAACTTTATTTTACACTTTATGCAATGTTTTTCTCAGGTGTCCGGTGTTACGGGATAATCAGTAAGATCTGCATTGGTATAATATAGGCATGTAGAGGTCAATCTCTCGTATTCAAGTCCTCTCACGGGCCATGAAGTCACAAATCCAAAATCTAGTCTTCCGCTGCAGTTAATTTGGGGGTGTGACAGATTGGTATCTATAGCTCTTTTTTATAGAGAGACTATGTTGCATTAGTAACCACTATACGTATAACTGGCTCTTAGGAATATTCAAAATAGCATACGCACTATCTATTACTATTTACTTCCTAAGTCAACAACTATTTGGCACGATACCATTAAATAACTAAATTGCCACTTGTCTGTCATGAAAAACATGACTACGCATTATCATTTACCATCTTGGAATAACATATCTTATGGATTACATATTTGCATCATCCTAGCGCAAGGAAACTATCATGACTCTCACCAAATAATTAACCCTATAATCAACACCACACTACGAAGAGACACATACAAAATATTATGAATTTTGTCGGTGATTACATCCTTACTACATCACTTTATGGGGCTCACCTGCATAAACACTTCGGGATACCTTGCTAATCACCCACTCGTTACTTCACAAGGACTCCTTATAGCAACTGTTGTAAAATACCTATACTACTACCCACTATGTCAGTATACCCTTAAAAGTATTTCCAAGTATATAAAAACCTACCAAAAAGCATGTACCACTTACAAAAATAATTGGCGAATATCTCATCATCGGGAAACGTAAACAACAAACTCATAATGAGACAAAAATGAAAACAGACCTCGGTAAAAGTAAGATACAATAGTCGCAATTAGCAGTCACAAACTACGGGCATTGGTAAAGTGGTAAATTGGTTCTAGCTAAGATTAGGACTCGACATTTAGCTTAGTGTCAGAAAACAACGTAAGTAAACGGTTTTCTCCGCCTAAAGGGAGCTTGTTGACATAGTGAAATCTCGAGTTGGATACTTGGGGAGTTTAGTAGGGCGAAGAAGAGCTTCGTTGCCGAACCACTATAAATCTTGGTGTTGTGGTTTGATCGTTCTTTCCTTTATCTCTTTTATTGTGTTTTGTATATCTCTCATTGTTTATATTGTGTTTGTGAATAGATAGATATATTGTTGTGTCATATTGTTGGTTGATTGAAACCTACAAATCGAATCTAATTAATTTTGAAGCAAACTTTTAAAATGCTAATCAATCGGTAAACTATTCAACCTCCCTTCTAGTTTCCACAATTGGTATCAGAAGCTGAGGTCACTCAAGATTTTTAAAATATATTGTATTTTAAAGCTTGGATCGATCTATGGATTTTGACAAATATCTAGAAGGGAAATCTATGCAAAGACCACCACTTTTCAAAAGCGATAATCTTATTTATTAGAAAAATAGATTCGAAACGTATGTAAAATCAAAAGATCTTGACCTTTGACATGTTATTACCAACGGTGATTTTCAACCCATTGAAAATAATCCAGAAACCAAACTAGATGAGGTTGTCCCTTTTGAAAAACAAAGTGATGAACTTAAGAAAAGACTTATGAAAAATAACGAAGCTAAAATGGTTATTTACAATGCTTTGCCTAAAAAGAATATGAAAGAATTTTCATGTGTAATACGGCAAAAGAAATTTGGAAAACTTTGTTAATCACCCATCAAGGTAATATCCAAGTCAAAGATAATAAGATTGGCCTTTTGGTATAACAATATGAACAATTTGTCATTTCTGATGACGAATCTATAGATAGTGCTTTTGCTAGATTTAATACCATTATTACTAGTCTAAAGCTCTTGACGAAGGTTACTCTAGCAAGAATTATGTTAGAAAGTTTCTTAGGGATCTACATCCTAATGGAGAGCAAAGGTTACGGCGATTGAAGAATCAAAAGACTTGACGTCACTATCTCTTGATGAACTCATTGGAAACCTTAAAGTTCACGAGATGATCATCAAGAAAGATTATAAAATAGTCAAAGCCAAAGGAGAAAGGAGATTTCTTGATTTAAAGGCTAAGAAGGAATCTAGTGATGAAGAATGTTCGACGTCCGGAAGTGAAGACGAAGAGTACTCCATGGCGGTTAGAGACTTCAAAAAGTTATTCAAGAGAAGAGGAAGATTCGTAAGACAACCACGGAATGATAAAAAGAGTAAAAGATGTTCCAAAGAAGCTGAGATGACAAGAATGACAAAAGTGATAGGAAGTGTTTTAGATACGATGATCCAAATCATCTTATTGGAGAATGTCCAAAACCACCGAAAGACAAGAACCAAAGAGCATTCGTCGGAGGCTCTTGAAGTGATAGCGGTGAGGACGATGATGAAAAGGCCAAAGACGAAACATGTCTCGTGGCTCATGCATCTAGTGAGGTATGTTCTAAATCCTCCTACTTTAGGGATGCAAATTCATCAGTAGATGACTTTACCTTAGATATTGAGTATGATATATTATGCAAGATGAGTCTAAAAATAATCACTAAGAAAAAATATTTAAAAAATGTTAAAAATAAATTAGAAAAAGAACTTAGTGAATTAAAAGAAAAGTTGTCTAAACCCGATAAAAACAAGGGAGTTGATCTCGAATGCACAAAGTGTCAAATACTTAAAATCGACAATGAAAAACTCAAAGAGGAAGCTTTTAAGCTAACTCAATTTGAAAAGAGTACACATTCTTTAAAAGAAATGTTGAGTAATCAAAAACCCTCCGGAGATAAATCGCTTCTAGAGCTTAACTCATTTGAAGCATCATCTAGTGAGACTAGAAAAATAAAATTTATAAAACCTCAGAATAAGTCGTCCTCTGGTGGTGGCCCCCAAAGCAAGGTGGGCGGCCCCATAAAGTATAGACGGCCCCCAAAGCAATTGAGGGACCGTTGTCTGTTCACCAAAAACTGAAAAATCTGTTTCTTTTCAAAAATACATTTTGGGTCCTAGACCAAAACATATAATGGTAAACAATGTTAAAATTTCCGTTGCTAGTGATGATGAGGTTAAACAATTTTATAAACCATCATTAAAACCCGGAGTTGGATTTTCTAAACCAACGAGTAGGTTCGCCAGCTCTCCGCTGCGTGACGGTTAGCGAAAGTCGTTTTTGGTTAACTTATCAGAAGCTGAAATGCCATGTCCAGTTGGGGGAATTCTCCTCACCTACATAATCAAGTTCTAACATTAAGGTAAAATTACCAAATAAGTTTAATAACAAAAGGAAAAAAGAATAGGAATATTTCAGTGGGTATTTGTAGTTCAGCTATTGGTTTTTGTTCACTGAGTTATAAAGTCTGCAGGTTTTTTTTACCACTGATGGTAATTGAGTTATTATCTTTTGCTCAGTGGGTCTGCATATAGTAAGTTTTTATGATTCAGTATGGGTTAAAGCCTCTGCGAGTTTCATGTCTTGAGTGAGCTATAAATTTTCAGAGAGTATTAGTTCAGTATACATGAATTGTTTAGCTTCATCAACATGTTCAGGTTTTAGTGGTTCAGTTGGTATTAAAGCTTCAGTTTTAGGTATTGATCCAGGTTTGTTTGATACTCAAACTGCTTTAGTGAATGATTCTTGTTCAGGTTATCTTAAGTACTCAGTCAGATACTTGGGTTCAGGGTCAAAATATACAAAGGTTTCAGGTACATTTATTGTTCAGGCCGGCATTGCAATTTGTTCAGCGAATTTTAAAGTTTCAGGTTATGCAAAGGTTTCAAGATCAGTGGGAATTTGTAATACAGTTGGTATAAGTTCGGTGTGGTTTAATATTAGTTCAGTATGCAATAAAGTTTTAGGCTTCTTATATGTTTCAATTCAGTAACATAAGGTTCAACACACTGGAACGATTGTAATTCAGTTTGTTTTTAATCTTTGTGGGGGTTGTCCTACTTAGATTTTACTTGAGCTTTTTGATGTAAATATTTTCATTTTATCTGTTTATTTTACCTTTGTAAAAAAAGTAGCAGGCAGTAAAATTACCTTGTGCTAAGAAATCTGTCTTCACATGACCATCATAGGTTTTGCATGTCCATGGCCTCTTCTTCCAACATTTCCTTTAAGGCATCCTCATCCATGCGAAGTTGATTTAACTCTTTCTCAGTAAGGGGGCAATTAGTCTGTGATGACGAGCAACTTATACCTCCGTGTGTACGGCCGAAGTATTTTTCCCGAAACCAAGCCGACTTAGCATCCATTTGTTTCTCTAGTTGTGCCGCCTTTCCATACATAGAAAGATGCAGCTTGCGATCCTTTTTAGAACTTTCTTTTAAAAGAGTGCAAATCAAAGCACGGCTCTCTTGAGAAATGTCGTTGCATTTCTCATAAGCTTTTCTAAGATCGTCTCTGACAGCGCATGAGTCTTCAAACTGAAAATCCAAATTCAAAAGCACATCCTGACAACCCTTATCTTCATTAATTAATCTTTGCACCAAGGCTTCGATTTCAGAATCAGTATGAGGAAGCGAACAGGCCATTTGAAGTATCTTTGTAGTAGGATTTAAGTTTGAAAATTTGAGAGGAATGAAGTGGTATTTATAAGACAAAAAGGGGAAAAGGGAAATAATTGAAGGTTTTGTCATTACCTCAACGGATACATTCCTAACATTTTGTCGTGTTGGCTCATCCCAATGACGACACATTCATTAGGGATATGTAAGAACCAGTTTAAGAACAAATACCCGCACACGTTTGCAAATCCACCATCTCCTGCAACGTTTTGATTTCGTGGGCGAAATCTTCTAACCTGGGGAGGCTGTGGCACCCCGTAAGAAAACTTAATTCCCTTTTCGTTAAGAAAAAGTCATGTACTGCAAGTTTGCGAATTCACCGTTAATTTCAACGAGAGGTCATTTTATGATCGTCAATGCATTACTTTTTGTCATGGAAAGTTTAATTTGCACGCGAATATCACCATTATTACTCTGTGTCTAAAAGGGTATTTTAGAACGAGTAACGATAAAAATCATACTTATTTTTCACTTTTATGAGACCATTTACTTGTATCACTTTATAAAATCACCTACACTCAAATTAATAACCATGACAACTTTAATGTAATTCAACAAAGATAAAATAAATTATACATATACACCTATAAAAATTCAACATTTGGATATGTATACATATGAATGTAGATAAACAAATAAACAAATAATAATGTAAGACACCATCATCACCAAGCCTTACACACTACCCCACTCCATTTTCTTATTTTGAAAGTTCCCATCACATGATACGTATTATGCAAACCTGATACAAATGGGAAATGAAAGAAAGAAGGAATAGTAGAGATGCTTTGAATAGTATTAGAAAAGAGGTATGATGACTAACAGTATTATAAATTACACTATGGTTCAATAGTGGTATAGGGCCATTCACATGCAACATTCAGTAACCTATCAAAGACTTCGAGTATAAATCGGGAACCATTCATGAACAAGGGCATCACAACTAAATATTGAAAAACAAGAATTAAACAATACAATGCAAGTTCGAGCTCGTTGAGTACAAGCACTAGGTAGACGTCGGCTTAGGAGGAGTAGCAAACAAGTATAGTTCGACCTCTTACCATCATCTCCCTTTCTCACCATCGTTCGACAAGCTCGGACCTCGGTAAGTTATTCTCGTAATTTAACATTCATGTGCCCCTTACCATGTAGATTAACGAAAGCCTCTGCCTCGCATTGTTGCACACGACCTATAACCAAAGCATGTCTAATATATACGCACACATATGAACACTTTAGCCGTGGCATGCATGAAATAACAATATATATATAAGTAACTGAGGGAAACAACGTAGCATGCGTAAAAACAAATAACGCGGTATGAGTAACTGATATAGGCGACGTATCATGCGCAAATCACTAGTAACGAACCAAAGGAACTTGCAACAACTTTAGACACTTGCGTAATATACTATGTTGGCTCAAAAGGGACGCATAAAAAGGCTAGGGTTTTAGTACTAGGCCAGCTACCGTCCATTGTTGCTTCGTACCTAGGCCCCGCTGCCATTGTTGCTCGTGACCAAGTTACTATTGTCATATCGTGACCGGACTACTGCCACCATGATTGTTCGTGCCCAGCTACTGCTACTGTGGGTCGTAACCTTTAGTATGCAAATCTTGGTTGACACACGTCGAACGACAGCGAGCCTTCGGCTCACTGTGGGCACGACATAGCCCATGAAGGCCTGAGCAATTAAGCTCGTGGTTCGTACCACGGACCTGTAACACTTGACCAAACGACCACCGTTTAAACACACCCGCCTTACACGCTAAACAGTCATGGCAGGCTGTTGCCTGACGCAGCTGTTAAGCTGCTAAAAGGGGCGTGGAAAACATCCTTAAGCCTCGACAAATAGACTATCCGGTGGTAATATATATACGAGAGTATGCATGTTGAAATGAAAATATTGACACGCAAAAATGGGACTTATATGGGGACGAATAGCAGCCACAACAGTGGCCTTACAACCACTGCTGTGCTCGACACAAATCAGAACCAGGAAAAGGAAGAATAATAAGCCATGTGGATTTTTATAATGAAAAGAAATTATACATGTGGTCCTCTCTCTCTTTTATTTAACGCAAAAAGAATATTTTAAAGCTGGTTCGGTTTTAAACACGAAAAGTATAAGAATAAAAGAGTATAACATACAAGAGTGGCAATAACATTATATACAATTAGTATTTGGGAAAGTCAAGGATTAATAAATATATATTTTTCTGATTAAGGAAAACTTAAAATCGTGATGTATAAATTGGATAATTACAAAATAGTTAACAACTACGATATGAATTGTAAGAAATGTGATATGAAAAAAGTTAAGAAACTTGATGTCTTACAAATAATGTTTATCTTTTCCTTAGAGGTAAATCACAGAGACTGGTAAGTATAAATTACGCCGCGTACCGGGTATAAATTCCTGTATAGATAATTATAAAGTCGTCCCTAGAGCCAACTGCTTAATCAACACGTTGAAAATGTAAGACGTTAACTCATAACAACAATGCCCTTTTAACCCATTTGCATAATTCATTTGATACATTAAAGTTTCAGAATATAAACTCAGACTTTGTCGTAAAACTCTTTGGTGCTTGACCTAAGTCACTATTGACGTAGACACTGAACCCCATCATCAGTTCCAGCAATTTAACCGACAAGGTGAGCTTTCATTAGCCCCTACTTTACTATTTAAATAATCTTTTGGAGGTGGTGAACATGCTTATTTTAAAAGTGAACGCAAAGTGACATTTACTGATGTACTATTGGTCTACGTTCCCTTCTCAAAACCCAACTTTTGTATTGCCCAATTTATCATGAAACCGTCAATTTCTTGATCCGGTGATTGACGGTTTTGAGGAGCTGAATGTTATGGATAGATGTTTTCGGGATTGAATCCCTGTTTGTCTTGGTATGACATTAGTCTAGCCATCAACTAGTTTCATTTGAGTCAATTACAGGATGTCGCGGTTTGAACATCTGCATGGGCTTATCTATGCTGAATTCTTGTTAACGCTTCGGTGTCATGAGCTTAGACAATATGTAAATACTTTTCATTTGATTTATATGATTGCTATATTTCATGCTATGGTTACAAATCCGTGGTTCATCACTTTTTAACAAACACAAACCTCTGAAAATCACTCACTTATGTTAACACTTTGCAATGTTTTCTCAGGTGTTCTATCTTACGGAATATAAGGAGTCTGCATTGGTATATTGGCATGTAGAGGTCTATCTCTCGTATCAAGTCCTCTTCATGCCATGAAGTCACAATCCCAAATCCAGTCTTTCGCTGCAGTGAAATTTGGGGGTGTGACACTTTGAACCTTCCCTTGTGAGATGCACTAAGTCTCCTAGATCTGAGTAGACGTGATGTCCTTGAACTCAGCCTTTGTTTACGTAGATGACATTACACACTCACACAAGACTCTCCCTGACATTGTTGGGTCCTTATATTCATGTTCATTATGGTGCTAAACATTAGCCTGGTTCTGCAAGAGCTCTTAGGAATTGTGCCCCCCGTATTTACTTTCGAAGCGACCCCACTTCTCTCTCACATAGGTGATTTCATCATGAATCATTAGAAACATATGTTTTACAATTTCATCTTGAATCATTATGCTTTGTGATTTTATCCTGAATCATTAAAGTCATATGTTTAACCTCTCAATAAGTCACATTTGTTATAGGAATGGACTAGGATGTTACAATTTTAAGTAACACCCCCACATTTCTATGATTAGGTTGTCCTATTGAACCTAGATCTTGGGACATCCA
The DNA here is from genome assembly GCA_026074375.1 of Tanacetum coccineum. NCBI lineage: Eukaryota > Viridiplantae > Streptophyta > Magnoliopsida > Asterales > Asteraceae > Tanacetum > Tanacetum coccineum. Next base: position 32,688 of record BQNB010011451.1, on the reverse strand, counting down.
GTCAACTGGGTTAGGTTCTCCTTCATAGAAACTCATTACTTTAAGGGCTTTAGTCACATTCCTTTAGACGACTCTCTAACTAACTCTCTGCTTAAGCCTTTCGTCAGTGGATCCGCGATGTTATCCATTGACTTTAAGTAGTTAATCATGATAACTCTATTTGAGAATACTTGTCGCATCAATCACCGTCTATGAAGAATATGTCTCGACTTACCATTTTACATTGTGATATGAGCTCTATCAAAATTCAATTGACTATCATACTTTATAAACATGGTCGTTACCGGTTTACGCCATCTTGGTATGTCCTTTATGAATTAACATAAATATCCCGCATATTCTATAAATTTATCTCAAATGATAAATTCATATTTCATCATAGATTTAGCTATAAACGTCTTTTTGAAATACTTTCAAGATTTCTCAAGATTTCTTTTAGACATACGCACTTCCCACTAGAGTAAGTAAATAGCTCTAAGGATCTAGATTCTTTTTAAGTAAGGAATCCCAAGATTTGCATGTTACTTCTATATTTGTTAGTAGCCGCGATTTATACTTCCCAAATGTAAGTTCTTAAGTATCACAGTACTGTGTAATACTATTCATAGTGATCCATCACTTGATTTTATTAGTTATATGACTTGGTTATATAATTCAAGTACTCATACACAGTCTATTACCTATACATAAGTATGCCCAATATGTTTGAGTATTCAAATGGGCAACACCTTTCTATATTTATTAGAATTAAAAAAGATGTCCATTTTGAATTCTAGCTTAGGCCAGAATCCACCAAATTGAACCCTCTCAAAAATATTGGCCTTATAATGTTTTTGACTTTCAAAACAAAATCCTTATGGTTCACATCCAAGAAACTATATCACAAGGCTCAACAACAATGAATGTTAATGTCAAAATCTTCGACTCCAACATGTCATTAGGGGATTTGTTTATCTTGTTATCACTTATAGTGATAATTAATTATTACCAAATCTTTGTATAAACACATGATTAATATTTACACATAGTTAGCAAATCTCTCATTAATTTTGAATCCACATTCTTACATGATATGGTCAAAAAATTTGATGTCATTGTTTGGGAGCTTGCCTTAAGCCATATAATGACTTAACAAGCCTATAAACATTGCTCTCTAGTCCAGGAGCCATGGAGCCCTTAGGTTGGTTCATGTATAGTATTTTTTTCTAAATCCCCGTTTAGAAATGTCATTTTGACATCTATTTGATGAACTTTAATTTTCTTAATGCGGCAATAGGAAGTACCATTCTAATCAAGGTTATTCGCGTAACAAGCAAATAAGTATCAAAGTAATCTAGACCTTCGCCTTGTCTAAATCATTTGATAACCAATCTTGCTTTGTACTTGTCAATGATGCCATCGGTTTTCATCTTCTTCTTGAAGATCCATTTATAGCCTAGTGATTTACAACTTGAAAGTAAACCCACGAGCTCCCAAGTATGTTTTTGTAAAATAGAATCTATTTCACTTTTAATGGCTTCTTTCCATTAAACCATTCTAATAAAATTACCACTTAGGTTCATTTTCTACCATAAAAGAAACAAATTGGGTCCAAATGATTTCTCGATTCTTGCCCATTTTCTTCTTCTATGTTCAACCTCTTCTTCTTTGGTTGATCTTGTCTCTCATCTTAGATATCATTATCATCCCGTTGTCTATGATCTTGGACAACTTCGTCATCTATTCTGTATGATCTTCCAATTTCCATCATTAGCAAGGAAATATATTTTCAAAGAAGGAAACACTTCTTTATTCCATTATCGTATCCGTGTGTGTATCAACATATACAAAGAAACCATAAGCACTACTATTATGAGCACAGTTTCTGGTCAAATCTTCGGAACCTTGGGGTTCAATATGGATATCTTAGCTAGATATCCCCCCACATTTGTAAATACTTGTAAGATAGTTTTCTTCTCATCCATAGTTCATAAGAACTATTTGATTTTCTTTACAATGGATCTTATCTAAAAGATAAGTAGCCGATATAATCGCTTTCCTCCACATGCCATGGCTTAAACCAAGACTTAAGAACATGGCATTAACCATATATTCTAAGGGACAATTCTTTTCTTTCAAGAATTCTATTGTTGGACTATCAAGAGCAATAAATTTATGTCTTATTCTAAGTTTAGCACATAAATTTAGAAATGGAGAACATATTCACCTCCGATATGACTTTGAACCACCTTGTTTTCGATAATAAGTTAATTCTTAACTTATTTATATAGAACAATCTTGTCTATATCCTTACTCTTAAGTAAGTATAAATAGTAATATTTTGTACCACGATCAACAAATAAGATGAAGTACTTGCTATTCTCTACTGATGACATCAAATAACGTTACTTTTATAGCATCATTTATCCTATGTAATTAACCCATTTTGTATAATTATTGCAAAGAATTGCTACTTAATCATTTGCATTTGAGAACTGCAGTAATTATGGAGTACTTGGTGAAGATTAGCAAAAAGGCATGCATTCTGGAGCTTAAACGAAGAAATATGAAGATTACTAATTCTGACAACCAACACGCCGTATCCATTAAGGAAGATACAGTGTATCTGTGCCTGCACCTCACCAAAGACCACGAAGGAAACAAGATCAATACGCCGTATCCAGAGAAGGTCTATACGCCGTATTCAAGCTATGGAAATAAAATATTCTGGAAGATATCAAACGTGGTCCCTACTCCAAGAAACCCCCGATACGCTGTATCGAAGCCTTTCGATACGCCGTATCGACCATATTCCAGACAGTATAAATAGAAAACTTTATTACAAGTTTTAAGTGTGATAAATCGTATTTTAGATACCTAAACCATAAAAGTTGATTTTCAGAAGAGAAGAAGAGCAGAAGAGGTCTAGCAATGTTATTAATTCCATAGGAAACAACTTGTACTCTCCTATACTCTTGTAATCGTTCAGTTTTTGGTATCATTCGTTAACTCGGTTAGTTTACTTTGGCTAAATTATTACTTTTGTATTGATTATGACGTCATATGCGTTTTGATAGGCTAATACCTCGAGGTGTAAATAGACCCTTATTATGAACGATTTGAATGTTTTGCGATTTGGTTATGTTCGAATTTTCATCTAACTTTATAATCTTCGAAATATGCTTTCTTATCTCATGTTTATCGAATATACTTGATTATACGTGCTGTTCATGTCATTCAGCTACACTCTATCTCATTTCATCGGGATCACATATATGGTACCAAGCTAATCTAGAGTCCGAGATGGGCTCTCATATAGTGATTTATAACATCTAACCAATAAAACAAAATTAACGACCTATATTTGCCATTAGATTAAGTGAGCTTAGTATTGAACCCGGTAGAAGACCCTGGGATCAACAGTAAGTACTAATAAATTTAATTGTAAAGACTTGGTTATGGACTACTAATATGAATTGCCACTAAGCAGTAAGTGGGGTAAAGGTCTCATCTGAGCTAGGTTTAACAAGATCACCATTGCTTTAAACCCTCAATAAATAAATAATAATTCAGCAAATAAGTAATCTTTGGTTCATATGCAGATAATATGATAGAAAACTACTGTCTAGTTTAAGGAAGAAGTACCAGCCTTAAAATCTAAGAATGATATTCCGCTTCGAGATAAGTAATCATTGCACTAAATAAATAAACCAATGTTCTAATTGGATTAATCATGGCTAATACAGTTTTCTTATATTTAGCTCAACCGCTCTTTTATCTTCTATTAATTTTCTTGCGTGTGTTTTAGTGTCTTAAATTAGTTTAGTCAACCATAAAACCCATGACAGTCCTTCAGGACCAGAAAACCACCCCCTTATCCGTTAGAATTAGACTAACTTACAGGATAAAACATAGGTATTAGCATAGGTATCACATAGATTAGAACTAACCAGATATAGAAAAACCAAATTATTAATAAATTGACATGTTTATACTCGCTCTTAGTGATACGCGATACCCTACTTACCACGAAACTCCTAAAAATCGATCGCATTACACCCCGTTAAAAGCAATTGTTTTGGTAAAATATCGGCAAAATAATAAAATGTAAAACTTGAAATCATAAAATAAAAACACAACACAACGACCACATCAAGTTTTTGGGGTGTTCGCTGCCGGGAGAGAAAAATTACTTGATTTTTATTTAGATATTTTGATTTTTAACTTAACACTTAGAATAGTGTAATATTATAATAATAAGTAGGAGATTAGATTAGTGTATAAATATGTATATTTGTGTATTATTTGCTTGTATATTTGTTAGTTTAATTGTTTGTGTGATTTAACTGTTTTCTTAATACACTGTTCTGGTCGATAAACCGATACGGCGTATCCACTTCCATTAGATACGGCGTATCCAACTTTCTGTCCAATACAGCGTATTCATTCAACAGATTAATACGGCGTATTCAAATCAATTGAATACGGCGTATCGATCAACAGATACAGTAACAGAAGCTTTAATTTTCGTATTTGATTCTGTATATCTGAATTTTCTTTCTTAGAGCATATCGTACTGATTGTTTATCCTGTGTTTCAGGTAGTGCATGACAAGAAGTTCAACAAATGAACTATTTACGCCTTTTAAGGAACCAAAACGAGAATTTCGATCATCTAGGAAGCTTTTCAAGACACGGAGTCTTGACGTATCGAGATCGCCTAATTTCGATCTATTTTCTGACCAAGAAGAATATTCGGAGAAAGAAGTTGCGGAAAGAATGGCGAAAACTATGGAACACTACATGAGCAAAACCCGAGCTGACTATGGATCGGGGATTGATAGGCCTAAGATTGATGACAAGGAACACTTTGAACTAAAAGGCCAATTTCTTAAGGAACTATGTGACAACACCTTCAGTGGTTCGGATCATGAAGATGCAAACAAACATATTGAAAAAGTTATAGAGATTGTTGACTTATTCCATATTCCTAATATTACTCAAGATCAAGTAATGCTTCGAGTCTTCCCTATGTCCTTAACTGGAGCCGCAAGTCGTTGGCAAAGAAACAAATCGTCTGGTTCGATTAAAACTTGGGAAGATCTAAAGGAAAATTTTCTAAGCAAGTATTGTCCACCTACTCGAATTGCAAAGAAAATGGAGGAGATTAATAACTTTCAGCAAGAACCTGACGAAACCCTTTACCAAGCATGGGAGAGATTTAAAGAACTCTTGATGAAGTGTCCTCAACATTATTTAATGGAGATGCATGAGGTGATCTTGTTCTACAATGGGTTAGAAGTTCCAACTAGACAAATTCTTAAATCAAGAGGTGCCATACCAACTAAGACAGCTACAGATGCAAAACAAGCCATCTAAGAAATGGCTGGCACAATAGAACATCTAAGACAAGAAGTACTGAAACTTATGATAGATTAGCTGCAATTCAAGCACAACTCAACAATCTGGGAAGAGAAATCAAGAAGGTGAATGAAAAAGTTTATGCTGCTCAAGTGGGATGTGGACAATGCCAAGGACCCCACTACACCAAAGACTGTTCACTCAAAGAAGAGGGTAAAACTGTAGAAGAATCTTATTATCCTCAGTTTGGTTCACCCTTCCAACACGGAGGGCAATATCTAGCAGCATCCCCGGGATTCTATCAAAGGAACAACACAAATCCTTCATACCAAGAACGAAGGCAATCTATGGAAGAAACTCTGAAAAAATTCATGGGGGAATCTGCAAAAAGACATGAAGAGAACTCCAATTTGATCAAAGAAATCCAAGCTTCAATGGATGCTGCCGTAAGGAACCAAGGAGCATCAATTAAAACTTTGGAGATTCAAATCGGGCAAATGAGCAAGGTCCTACAGGAACAAGGATTTGGAAGTTTACCTAGCTCTACTGAAACGAACCCGAAAGACCATGTTAAGTCGATATCGACTATTGTTGAAGCTGATGAAAGCTCGATACGTCGTATTGGATCATCTCAATACGCCATATCCACTGGACAAAATAGTACATTGATGTACGAGACAAGACAAACGACAATCCCGTTTCTAAGTCGTTTAAATGATTACTATTGTGAAGAAAAGAAGGAATCATATGGACCACAATTCTCGGAAGCTTACTCATATGGAGCTTCACATATCGACAATTCACTACCTCGAAAGGAAAAAGACCAGGGAAGTTTTACTTTACCTTGCTACATTAATAATGTTTGCTTTGAGAATGCCCTTGCTGACTTAGGAGCTAGTGTAAGTGTTATGCCTCTATCAACCTACCTTAACTTAGGTTTAGGTAAATT